>JAVTVY010045082.1:0-201834 GCA_036873755.1 Hanleya hanleyi | reverse complement strand
TTCCCAGGTTTTTCGATAAAGTCCGTGTTCCGTATTTTTTTTTTTTTTTTTTTCAGGAAAAATTTTACATGCACCCACCCAGCCATCAAATACCCCTTCACCTAGGCTTCACGTTGATACCTCACTCGACCCCATTCGACCATTAGGGGCTGCCCTAGATGCCAAAACGTCTATTTTCATACCCTTGGGCCACCGCGCATGCGCAGAATAACCCGAATTCAACACCACACCCAGTCCATCAGATGCCCCTTCATGAATGCTTCACTTTGATACCTCACTCGATCCCATTGGACCATTAGCGGCTCCCCTAGCTCCAAAAAGGCTATTTTCATGCCCTTGGGCCACCGCGCATGCGCAGAAGGCCGATATGTCAACCCCACACCCAGTCCATCAGATGCCCCTTCACGAATGCTTCACTTTGATACCTCACTCGACCCCATTGGACCATTAGGGGCTGCCCTAGCTCCAAAACGTCTATTTCCATACCCTTGGGTCACCGCGCATGCGCAGAATGCCGATATTTCAACCCCACACCCAGCCCATCAGATGCTTCTTCACGAATGCTTCACATCGATACCTCACTCGACCCCATTGGTCCATTAGGGGCTTCCCTAGCTCCAAAACGTCTATTTCCATACCCTTGGGCCTCCGCGCATGCGCAGAATGCCGATAGTTCAACCCCGCGCCCAGCCCATCAGATGACCCTTCATGAATGCTTCACTTTGATACCTCACTCGACCCCATCGGTCAACTAGGGGCTCCCATAGCTCCAAAAAGGCTATTTTCATACCCTTGGGTCACCGCGCATGCGCAGAATGCCGATATTTCAACCCCACGCCCAGTCCATCAGATGCCCCTTCACGAATGCTTCACTTTGATACCTCCTACGACTCCATTGGCCCATTAGGGACCCCCCTAGCTCCAAAACCGCTATTTCCATACCCTTGGGCCACCGCGCATGCGCAGAATGCCGATATTTCAACCCCACACCCAGCCCATCAGATGCCTCTTCACGAATGCTTCACATCGATACCTCACTCGACCCCACTGGACCAGTAGTCAATCTCCTAGCTCCAAAAAGGCTATTTCCATACCCTTGGGCCTCCGCGCATGCGCAGAATGCCGATAGTTCAACCCCGCGCCCAGCCCATCAGATGCCCCTTCACCTAACCTTCAATTTGATACCTCCCTCGACCCCATCGGACCATTTTATCTAGGGACTATTTTTTTTTTTTTTTTTTTTTTTTGCCGGAACTTTTTTTTTTTTTTTGTCAATGCACACCTCCCCAATAACTCCCCAATGCCCGAGTTGTCTCCCTTGCATCCATAGTGTAGAGATGGCGCCTCACCCTCAATTGTGACGTCATTTTTACATCCGGGTGAAACTTTACCGTAAGTGCGGGCTGTATACTACTTCAGTTGTAGCTGACATAACCCAAAAAGTATGTTATACTTGACGCAGCCCAAACATGTTTACCTACAGAAGTGGAGAATCGCTGACTGATTTATCAGCAATGATAGTCCGACACGCAGCCCCTACAAGATATTTTATAATACTACATTCAATAGAAATCAGTATTATAAAACATGGCAGTGTGACTATGCGTCACAGGACCTACGAAGTAAGGTAGGCATTAGGACAGGCACTGAGCTCTTGGCAATCCCACAAGCCCCCCCCCCCCCCCCCCCCCCCCAGCCCCAAGTTGAAATCCTGCCTATATTAAGATGGGCACATGCAGCCCAAGTCAGAATCACCAGAGATTTTCATCAAAAATCACCAGAAATTTTCGATTAAAACAGTATTGAATAACCCAGTAAAACTTAAACAATTAAAACCAGTAAAGAAATTTGTCTGTTGAATAACAGAAAATATGGTATGAAGATTTGAATGAGTAAACTACTAAACAACTTACATGATACCAACAAAATGTCCCAACACAAGCTGATAAATTCCTTGGGTGGCTAGCAGGACAGCTTTGTTTCACCCTCAGTAAATTTTATCATTGTTGCTCACAGGCTAATCTGAAGGATGATACCAGATCTTTCTATGTTCTGCTGGGTTATTGCTTCAGGCTGACTTAATTGGTTGATGTAGGATGTTTCATCATCAGTGGCAATTTGACCAAAATTTGAAGCCTGCATGATTTGGTCTGTGATGAAATGTTTGAATGTGAAATAGGATACACGTTAAAGGCCACAGTTTACATATATCTATAACAATATACTGAATTGTGTGTATTAAGAATGGCAAGTAGCCTGGTAATAGCAGTGTAGATAAATGCACTAACAAATGATGGAAAATTAGCATTTCCTATTTCATTATCCCATCACGTTTTGTACTGTGTTATATATACAGTGAAACATACAGCCAATGGTTCCCAATGGGCATGACAGTGCACTCGCTGAGCTATCAATAAATAATAAAAAAAATAACTATAAATCAAATTTTCATCAGAATTCGGTCAGCTCAGAACTTGCTGGTAACAATGCCCTAATGCACGTTCATGCCAAAAATAAAGGTTCTAATGTCAATGGTTCTCCTTATTTTGCCGACGAAAGGATTCGTATGGACTCACTGACTCATTACCGGACAATTTGCGATCTGTAGCCTACTTCGTAGGAATAGGAATATCTTGTAGGGGCTGCGTGTCGGACTACAGCAATGAGTACCCTACTGGCTTGGCTTACAGGGTGCTCGGTCTTCGTTATTTAGCCCGCAGTCGTTATAACAGTGACAGTACTTGCTGAGTTAATGAGCAGTTTAGCGTAGAGGGGAAGGAAATCTGAAACCCTGCGGTCGGAAATAAACTTCAGTAGATCTGGGAGACCAGAAAATATTATTCTCCCGTGGTGTGATACCGGTTTAAACTGGCCCAGGGAATAGGAAATCGAGTTACTACGGCAGGCCTACTAAACAAGTTAAAGCGCCAACTCGGTCAGCTTTGCTGGAACAGTTGTTACATCGTCTGCATCCTTCCAAATGTAGTTCTCGTCTGCGTTCTTCCAAACATGTGCGTGTAGGTTTGTGTGTTATTTCACAAGGACATCCACACCAAGGCCCTTTTCCTCATCACTTGGCATAGATGTGCAGCGCATCTTGAAAATGCGATGTGACGCAGACATGATGGACTCAACTGGGGTTAAGCAGCTATTCTGATCTTTTTTCTGCGAAATTTCTAAGGCGTTTAAATCCTGGTCGGAAATAGTTCGCATTTATGCTGTGGGATGTATCACAATAGAATGCCATATCTCGCGCTCGAGAACCCTTGACATGACATACTGCATTTACGGACGGTTACGCAATATCAAACTTTATCCAGTTGTGTGCCATCTGTTCGGGATTTAGGCTGGTGCGGTTATAAGAGGCTGTTATCTGGTATTAGGGCGTTCGAGGCAGAACCGTACTCAACTTCATCCCATAACTGTGTCAAAGTTCATTCATACACGTTGGGAAGGGTACCGATACAGCGCAGTAAAACAGTGACTAATTGTTAGCGAAATATTGAGTGGGTAACCGGAGAGTAGCAGTGAAAGGCGTTTTTGTTTCGAGCCAAGTATTATGACCTGTTTGATTCATATCAAAATGCACTGGATATGATTTTCGTACACTCATTTGTTCTGCATAATTGAGTTGTTCTCTTAGACCGACATCAGGCCCGGATATGATCCATGTGTACGGAAATAATAGTGCTGCTTTGTGAAAATGCTTACACGTTACCGATACATGTACAGTTGGCCTTATCCCCCAAAAGTGTTTGGTGTGGAAAAACATCTCCCTGTGGAATAATTTCGTTGATGATAAAAAGCTTGCAGGCCCGTCCAGTATTTGTACATTACTGTTAATTGGGGCTGGCCCGTGTTGCAGCGGTTGAGCGAAAAAGTTCCATTAATACATGGTCAGGAAATTGACCCGCATGAAATTACACTGATTGAAATTCGCTCCAACATGGTTATATATGACCAGCCAGCTTGGATAATTAATTACCCGGCCGTCAAGTTGATTCTGATTCACGGGGAAGTTTGTCGTTTCGTCATATGATACTGTTTCTTCACAACAGAATACGGTACCCTGCTAAAGTATTGTCGTGGAAAATCACATGCGGAGTCCAACTGTATGAAAGCGAAGAATAACTGAAAAAAATTAAAAAAAAACCCTCGACAATTGGTCAAGTATACGTCAGATTATGGTCTAGTAGGCTCTGATGTTTCTATCGGGATAAGTGCCAGAGGGGATTTTTTGTCGATGAAAATAGCCACGAGATATTCTGTGATTCTGTGTTTACATCCAGGTATATCGATCCAGACAGAGTGAGGAAAACTCTACAAGGTCATTGTCGTTCGGATCGCGGACAATATACAAGAGCAAAGATGAATATATATATATATACGAATTTCATTGGAGTGACGATGGATTAGGGATAAATCAAGTGGCAACAGCCCCGCAGTGAATAATCCCGCACGATACGCATGCGCACGAGATGTAGTCGATAATTATTGGAAGAACAATTTATTTAGCGCGAGGCACGATTCCGGGAATTGCATTTATACACATATAAAGCAGGAGAGCCTATTTGTTGTATTCAATATAGGTGTGGATTTATTGTTGTTTTCTTGTCCAATTTCACCCCGCCTCGTGTAAGCCATCATTCCGTATAATCCAATCCTTGATGATAAGATGTGCGTTTCTACTACATTTGATGGCTGTTGAAATCGTACGTTCTATCAAGTTTATGAATGTAGAAAGTCAACCGGATAGTGAATAGCAATTGTATGTTGGAGTGACTTCGCTAATCACTAAAATAGACAGTCCCAAGTATCGTTGTCGAGAAAACTCCGTACAATCAACGTTGTTGGATAGAGATGGAATAGACGTCAGACAGACATCGTTTTCTCCAGACATCTGTACAAACATGCAAAGACCAAAAGAAAAGTAAGTTCAAACTTTTTGCTTCTTTTCTTAACTTTTTTTTTCTCAATTTAGAAACGTGCAACTCTTTGAGGAGTATTACTCTTCTTCTATCCTTATATCACAGGGCATACGTTTTCGATAGCAATGGTAGGAGAACATGGTAATATTTTATATTTTTGGGCTACGTTAACTTTAGCTGACGAAACCCATCATGCACAATCTCCTTCTCGTCTCAACTTTCGTTATTTAGTTCCTTACATTTTCAACCATCTTCACCAGCCAAGTCAACTACATCGCGAAGCTCTCCGACGCTGCCTTGACATTCTTGGCTGGTGGCAGAGGAATACTGCTCTGCGCCACCTAGTGGAAGTTTTAACGGCGAGAGACTTTTTGCCACCAGGAGTTGTTCCCCTTCAATCTCAAGTCGGCACACACGTGAGGCGATTCGTTATCGTTCGACCTTGCAGCGTGTCCCAACATCTGATTCAATTGATCAGAAACACCGAAAGTGACCGTGAAAGTGCTCTTCCTGTATCTTTTCGGTAGAATTTCCCCGCATATTCGACAAAACTCATTCTTTGTCGGGGTCGTCAACTTGGGAAACCAACTACTACGTAACGCGCATTCTGATTGGATGCAGCACGCTGTCTCTGCACCCAATCATCAATGAGGATTAACATAGCAACTTTACTAGAGAAGTATGCCAAGGCAATGTACAGAGCAACGTGATGTACATCGACGGGATGTAGTCATTTCCCCCCCAAACCATTTCCCCCCCAGTCATCTCCCCCCCAAATTGGTCATCTCCCCCCCAAAATTTTGGTCATCTCCCCCCCAGGTTTCCCATTTCCCCCCCAAATATTTTCGGGGTAAATGACATGTAGGAGTATAACTCTTCTTGAGATATCGTGTTCACAAGAAAGACGGACAGACAGACAGACAGACAGACAGACGGACGGACAGACGACGCTGACGACGACAATACCCTTCGGGCAAAATTTGCCCGAGGGGTAAAAAATGTATTTATGTGCTCTACCATGTATTATAGTTGTTCATGTATAATATTAAATTTCGTCCTACAGTTAATTATTTTTTTAGGGGGGGAGATGGCAAAACTGGGGGGGAAGTGACCAAAAATCTTGGGGGGGAGATGACCAATTTGGGGGGGAAATGACCGGGGGGAGATGGTTTGGGGGGGAAGTGACCTACATCCACATCGACTTGGCTAGAGAAGATGATTTTCAACGGCTTAATGGATCTCTTTCAGATTTCATCAGATTATTTATGAGGTCCAGCAAAGTGACCTGGAACTCCAAAAAAACTGGAAAATTTCACCGGTACTAAAAGTCTGTCCAGTTAAAAAAAGTCGCCTACTTTAGAGCTTGTCAGATTTCAATAGTTTAACTCCACATACAATTTCTTTTTTTTGCAACGCGAAAAACAAACTGAACTCTACAAACTGACCACCTTTACACTGATAATATTTCACGCTTGAAATAACTCCACAAATCCAGAAAAATGGTGTTGGCCCAACATCCTTTAATGGTGTTGAGGGCTGGTCAACACCGTAGAGTGGTGTTGAGCAATGGTGTTGACCAATTTGAACATTAAAAATGGTGTTGAGGCCGGATCAACACCAAATAATGGTTGGCCATCACCATTAAAGGGTGTTGGAGATATATGGTGTCGGTGCAAATTGAACATCATTTATTGGTGTTGAGCTCAATGTTCACTGTTTTCGGTGTTCATTAACACCATATTTCTGGCTGTGCATAATAGTCGTTCCATGTGGACTCTCCCTAACATTTCAGCATACGGAGTAGGCCTATGCTTTCTTTCGTAAAGTACTGGATTTTAGTATTAGAAATGAGAGGGAAGACATAATACAACCATTTTCTATGACACCAAGGAACTGTTTGAAGCTGAGTGGGTATGAAGGCTGAGAATACCTGTATATATTGACTAATCAGATCACTTGTTTACCGCGACCATGGCGCCCGTGACAACACAGATTCGAAAACACCACTGTTGCCGGGCTTGTGGGATATTTGGTTGTAGATGAACTTTTTCGAAAACTTATTAATAAACATAAAGAAAAAAAAAAAAATAATAAAAACATCGATTTGAAGAAAAAATAATTATATTTATTAATTTTCATAAATTATTGAAAATATTCGTATTCATCTACCATCAAATATCCTACATGCCAGGCATCTATGGAAAACAAATTGAGCGGAACGCGGTTTGATATACAAGATGGTAAAGGTTTCACCTTTGGCTCGAAAAGAAAACTTGATGTTTTAAAGCTACGGGCGTCCGTGCGCCTGGATAGGAATGAGCAGTAGGTAGACTACAGCCACAACCAAGTAGCAACAATAATGGGTCACCAGCCGGGCACCCACAATGATTGTATATATGTTATAAAAAATCTTTCAGTGCATGTTTTTGTACGCTGTTTAACAATGCAAGTTTGTTCTTTGTTCATTGTCTGTGATTTATGTTTTGCCATACTTTGTTATTTCATATCTAGAGGTTGCCGCCAGGGAGACCCCCTTTCCCCATACATATTTCTCATTTGTGCAGAAGTTCTAGCCGCTATGATTAGAATGAATACCAATGTTAAAGGCATACATATTAATAACATAGAATACAAGTTAACACAATATGCAGATGACACAACAATTATCCTCGATGGCTCGGAAAAAAGTTTGAACTGCTGTCTGAAAGTACTGGAACTTTACGCTCGCTTTTCTGGTTTGAAAATTAATATAGACAAAACAAGGATAATTTGGATTGGTAGCAAAAGACAATCGGATGTCCAGTACAATATTAGATGGCATCTTGACTGGTCTCAGGGTCCCTTTACCCTTCTTGGTCTCCAGTTTACTTTGAATCTGGCTGAAATGGTAGAACGAAACTATAAAGATAAGTTAAAATCTATAGAAAATATGATGAAACTTTGGTCCAAAAGAAACTTAACACCTCTAGGTAGAATTGTAATTCTTAAGTCTTTAATGCTTGCAAAATTGAATCACCTATTCTCATCTCTTCCGGATCCACCAGATAAAACAATAGAGGACTTGCAAAAGCAATGTTTTGCCTTTGTGTGGAATGCGAAACCAGACAAAATAGCCAGAAAACGTGCCGTTAAGAAAGCGTGTGATGGTGGAATGGACATACCGTTGATAAAAGAATTCATGCAGGCCCAAAAATTGTCGTGGCTGCGGCGTATGTTACAACCAGATGAGAAATGGATCAACCTCTTTTTGATGGAAGTTCCTAAAATATACAATATCCTAGAAATGGGTTCAATTACTGTGATAAACATCATATTACCTCTAGTTAAAAATCAGTTTTGGCGAGATGTCCTGAAAGCCTGGACCGCTCTGCAACAGAAAATAGTCTACAAAGAAATTTCGGAAGAGGCTTTTAGAAAAGAGATCATATGGAATAACGATTTGTTTAAAATAGCAAATAGTCCCTTCATGTACAAGCACTGGTTGCATAAAGGCATTAAATTCGTAAATGACTTGATCAATTCAAGAGGTCAATATATGAAGTATGAAGAGTTTAATGCAATGTATAATACTGATATTAACTTTCTTGAATTTCAAGGTGTTATTGAGGCGGTGAAAAATGCTTCTTTAAAATTCGATATTAAAGGTTTCAACAAACCTCTGCTGCTTCCATTCATACCACCACATATTTTTCCGTTAGTAAGAAATGTTAAGGGCTGTAAACTCTTTTATGAAATTCTTACTAATAGTAGATTTGAAAAATCCAAAGCGAATATAAACTGGGAGACATGCATAGGGCAGGTATATAGTGAAAAAGAATGGAAGACATTTAACCTAATTGTCGTTAAGGGCACCATGAACGATACCACTTTAAGATGGTTCCAATATAGAGTAGTTAATGGCATTCTGACTACAAATATATTCGCAAATAAACTTAACCCAGACGTTAGTTTTTTATGCACTTTTTGCAAACAGGAGAAAGAGACGGTTTCGCATTTACTTTGGAGTTGTGAGGAAGTTAGGTTAATTTGGCAGCAAATAGAAGAGTGGTTAAGGATAAAGGCAAACATTCACGTCGATTTCAACGAAAGCAAGGTTTTGTTAGGATTGAGTGGTAAAAGAAATAATATTTTGAACTATATCATAATAGCAATAAAATACCAGATTTATAAACAAAAAGTAAGACAGGAGAGGCCAAACATAGTTTATATCAAGACAGAACTACACAAATTATATTCAATGAATAAGTACAACTGCTACATAAAAGGGGATCAGGAGCGCTTCAACCATTTATGGTCATCCTGTCACCTCTTATTTAGAGAGGACCTCTACACGGCGGCTGACTGATGGCTATCTTTTGTTATTAACGTTGATGTAAGTGATACTGATTACGGAATTTGGGGGATTGGTATGGTACTTATGAGAATGCCCTAATCAACATTCTGAAATGTAACATGTGGATCGATTGTATGATAACAGAGGTAAAGGCTGCTTCTTAAGACGCGATCGGCAAGGGTAACACTGGTATATTTACATGCTTATTATTTTGTATATATTGTACATGTGTAGGCCTATATAAAAAGAATAAAAATTTGTCAATTATACTTTGTTATTTCAAAAGTTGAGCAATAAACTTGAATTGAAATTGAAATATGATCTTAGTAGTGACGCCCTGTCCTGTAATTTGTAGCGGGGTGAGAAGGGTGTAGCGGAACGGGTAATGTGCTGGTATTTCTCAAGAACGCAGCCCATTGTGCCAATAAAGCTCTTGTTTACGTTATGGTAGTTCAGAACTCATATATTTCTAATTCCGCCTGATCCGTTGGCATGTTAAAGTAGCAGTTATCGGTAAGCAGGACATATAAACATCCACATGTTTTTCCAAGTACTGGTAATAATAAACGTGAGAGTACACCGAAAAGCGGACACAGCAGATGGAATACCCGGGTTCGCAGTTACATATCCACGTAACTTTGTTGTTAAAAATATACAACATCCGGGTCTTTAGGGGTAACGAAAATGTTATACCGGAATGGTGTCATGCACTGTGTAACAAGTTTTAATAACTTGAAAATAACGAATCACCTGAAGTTCGAATTTCACACACATGTAATTCAGGTTGCGTGGATGTAATATTGATGCAAACCTGATAAATATTTGGGTGGTCTTTCATGTAAGAAATCACGGAATACGGGGTGTAGTAGTACAGCCAGTGTGAGACTATGTAGGGACGACATTTTACAGAGACAATTTGAACTTTTATTTTTGCCAAGGACAGCGAGACTTTAAGCAAGTTTTAAAAGATCAAGAAAGTCAGGAAACAGAATTACATTTAGTTTGACGCTATTATCTTGGACGACAGTTTAAAGTGAATCTGAAGTGGTTTATTCTATGAGACGAAATTGTCGTGACAGTTTGAAATCGTTTTTCATAGGCGACACCTTACAGCGACACTTTGACAAGGTAACCAAGTATATTCTGTCAGACGACAGATTCCTTGCTGTGAGTGTGAGATAATGTGGAGATAAGTGGCATCAAGCAGAGATATAGTTGACAAGACCTATTGAGAGATTATTCCTTCTAGGCAACTGAGGTATTAAAAAATAACTGAAGGTCAAAAAGTGACGTTCATAAAGTTAGACCGCGGTTCGCAGTTCGTTATTCGGGACCAGTCATTCAGCGACTCATAACAGCGCCCCTAGCAGCGCCCCCTGGCGTCAGATTTGGGATATGAATATGCAAAGATATATTAGAGCATGACATTTCCATATCTGAGGAAATAATTGCTGGTCTCCTCGAATAATGAACTGCGAACCGCGGTCTAACTTTATAAACGTCAAAAAGTGGGAGATGGAAACTCTTGAAGCATGAATAACATCATTTGCGCGAACCCAGTCAAATCAAATCTCGACAGTGATTTGCCTGTGCCAGTTTTCCTCGTTGAGGATAGTGGTTGGTATAACTTCCTCTTGTTTCGCATCTAGTTGTCGATAGCCGATTTCAAATTTTGTTGTCACCTCTGACATCACCTACACCGATATCAGAGATATTTCCTCTTCAGTGCGCTCGATGTTCATTTCTCGCACATCGATTTAAATTGTCAATTAACTTAATGGGTAAACGCTACACTCTTACCCCAGAAGGTGTAAATTACACCTCTACGGGGTGTAAATGGCTTGTCCCAGGGCTAACACCCTTTTGGGTGTGAATTAACACCCTCTCCAAAAGGTGTAAATTTACACCTTCTCGAAAAGGTGTTAAGTTACACCTTTTTTGCTCACATTACACCTTCCATGGGTGTTCATTCACACCTTTGCACCTCCCAGACAAATTTATGAGCATATTTTTGTTGGGAACCCAGCATCCCATGGGTGTTTATTTACACCTTTTGACCACAACTAAACCTTTCAGTGGTGTTAAATTACACCTTCTCAACTGAATTACACCTTCTTTGGGTGTTAATTCACACCTTTTGGGCAAATTTGAATCATCTAGGGGTGCTAAAATACACCTTATTAGTAAGAATTACACCTTTTATTGCTGTTAATGTACACATTTTGACCGCGATTACACCCTCTTGGGTGTTTATTTACACCTTTTGACGAAAACTAAACCTTCTAGAGGTGCTAAAATACACCTTCTGGAGACGATTCCATCTTCCAGGGGTGTTAAAACACACCCATTTCGTGAGAATTACACCTTCAAAAGGTGTTAATTTGCACCTTTTAGTGAGAATTAGTGGTGTTCGTACCATCCAGTAATGGCTCTTGGTTGAGGTACACAATAAGAACATTAACACAAAATATATGTATGATATATTTTATTAGGGAAATCACAAAACGCACATTTACATTGGTCATTTCATGTTAACCCTACCTGATATCATAGTTCACTCTCAATCCCTGGAAGCACAAAGTTCAAACGATTAAAACTACAAGCATCCCAACCCAACCTAAATTGAGCACGTTATGTTCATATCACTTATGCCTCCAACTTTCACCAACTCTCATGGAATACTTTTGTACATAACCTTCTGGGGTGCCTCAGCCTCAAAAACTCTCAGAGAGAGTAGGGTAAAACAGGTTACAAAAATCGCCATCAATAATTCCCCGCCTTTGAGCTGTGGAAGGGTCTGTTTGCTTTGCTTTTCGAGTGTCC
Source organism: Hanleya hanleyi (assembly GCA_036873755.1). Lineage (NCBI taxonomy): Eukaryota > Metazoa > Mollusca > Polyplacophora > Lepidopleurida > Hanleyidae > Hanleya > Hanleya hanleyi. Next base: position 189,750 of record JAVTVY010045082.1, on the reverse strand, counting down.
AGGTAGCGTCTGTATCAAAGGCTGGCAGAGCAAAGTCCAATGGCTCGACCGAGAGTACAGTAGCAGGGTGTTAGCTGGAAATGGAGTGCTATCATACCTCCAGAGTAGGTGTTCTGCTGCTAGGCCCGATCCTACAATCAGTAAGAACCACAGCTGATAAACTAATCCCACAATGTAAATGTTACTCATCACTTGATGCATTAAAGTTCCATTTTTGTTAACTGGGAATATACACAGACACAAATTGTAAATATATGTTTTAAAATGTCAATCCCAACACAGTAGTCGAACCCGGGCACCCTCATTGCCTTCCGATACAGACCGGTACTAAAAACATACAGACCGATACCTAAGTATAATTGATTACGACTTTGAGAATACATAATTGGTACTTTGTGGGATTTTCTCATAAAAAACGATCGTTTATAGCGCAAAACGGTATCGCATTTAGCTGCGCCCGTTACGATAGGAAGCGCGTCGCACCGCCGAATCGCACGATCAATTCGCCCGCCAGACTCGCCCAGCGACCCGAGCTGCAGCTTCAAATTCTCCTGATATATATTACACATACTTGATATTATAGGAGCATATTGAACACAAATAAAGTTGAATGAAACAAGTGTTTCGGGTTTATTCGAGTTATTTCAGTAAAATAACGTATCAATTCACAATGTTCATTGTTTTGATTTCTTTAACATTTCTTTCAAATTCTTCCTCCTTCTGTATGCAATTACTGGGTTTTCCCAGACTTTCGTTGTGTGTGATTCACATGATTTGATAAAATGTCAATATTTCAACAGGATTTTCCTTATATATTTCATCTCTGGGTGGTAGGTGGGAATGAAACGGATGGATCTTTTGTTCAGGTTTTTTACTTTCTTTTTTTCTTACTGTTACTGCCCGAACTGTGAAATAGAAATATGCCATTCTCCGCCCATAAATATAGATTTTTATTGCCTTCTGTCACTTCATGTACCGTAATTTGTCATTTCGTGTCTGATAAATTTCATACAATATTGGATCATATTAATAATAATACTAATATATTAATAATATTAATTATATTAATATTAATAATGGTATCACTGATGCTCATGAAAAGCGAGCTCTTTGTTCCAATTCGTGAAATCTGCTCTTGCATAAACACACCTGCCGAACCGGTCCGCTGGGAGTGTGTGGAAGGTATTAGACGACACAGGTGGGCGAATCGGCCGTGTGCCGCTTCCCGTAGGGCCTAGCGGGAAGCTGATTGCCACACCGTTTTACGCTTTCAACAGCTGTTTTCACAAGAAAATACCACAAACTACCAATTATGTCTTCTAGAGGCCGTAATCTAGTATAGGTCTGTCCTTTATAATTATCGGTCTGTATCGGTCTCTTATTTAGTGACACCCGTCGAACCCAGCTCATGTAACTGAATAAAAATTTACATTCTTTGGAAAAGAAACAAAACTACGGTTGGTAATCAGACTGTAAGAAAGTTGACTTACATAGTTGATAGTTCATGTTGAAAATGCATTTCCACGGTGTCACTTGGACCAGTGCCTGTGCTCTCCTGAAATGGGGAAAAATATTAATTTTTCAACTGCGATTTAAAGACGCACATAAGTAACTGGCTATATCCTGCGTAGTCTGCATAGAAACAAGGTGAATCAAATATACATGTATCCACATATTCATTGAACTGGAACGATTGATCACAGTGTAGCTACAAAACCAGAAGTGAATAATAATTATAAGACTTATTAAAATTAGCAAAGGTTCCGGTCAGATTTCACAATACTAGGTTATTTAATTAGTTCTGCGATAATTAATTATTATATTTTCATGGTCTGTGAATAACAGTGATTCACCCCCAAACAGGAGAACACGAATCGTTGATACCTTCTTATCAGTACGCTCTGGGACATTGTGAAATGCTCAATCTGTTGTCGTATGCTGTAATATCTGGATTTCGAACTTTTCCGGTATCTCCTCGTGGTGCTCGATGTCCATGAACTCTTCAAAATCAGCATCATACAACTGGAAAATACATAAATCACATTTAACTAAGTGGCAAACAATTTATCAGTCAATCTGTCTCATATAGCCACGAAAATAAGCCGTCATATACCCACGAAACTAAGTCGTAGGGGTTGAAGAGAACCTACAAGAACAGATCATCCAGTCCAGCCCGGCTCTTTTTAAACATCATATAATTCTGGTTTCATATTAGTAAAATTATACGGGTAAATAGTAAGGGTAAATAGTACCTCAAAATATCCCAAACGTTCCAAGTGGCTGGGCGTTTTTAACTATTCCTATTCCACTGCGTACTAAAATTCACTATAAGTACTGCATTGAACTGAGCAAAGCTATCACTGAACAAATTTATGCCGCCATTTTGGATTCGCATTCATTGAATGAACTCCCAGTTTTATGCGAGCTGAACATTTTGGAGCACATTTTCAACAGTGACGTGTTCGAGGTAGTTGCACTCCTATCTAATGAAGATAATACTTACAAATATGTGTGACTATAGTGGGCTAAATCGACACGATTTCGCAAAGTTTTAAACAAGCCTTCTCGAAGAAAATCAAACCGCCCTCCATTTTCTCCCACGTGATCCTTGTGAGCATGCGCATTGACTAGTATCATTTATAATCTGGTTCCCGAACACTATGGCATAGGGTAACAAGCACCTCCATAATCAGGGCACCAGGCTAACCAGTTCTGACTCGTTTTTCTCTCATATAGGGGCCTACTATTGATGAGATTTAAATAGAATTTCTATATTTTCAAGCGTCACTAAGTTGATTGGGTCAAACAATATCTCTGAGCAGATTATATTAATCAAATTTCGCAAAAGTGTATGTTATCATAGCACCGTATTTTCCCGCATGTATGTTGATTCGACAAAATTTCGAGCTTGTTCGGTTCTGTCGGCAAAAGTTGAATGAAATACCGAGAGCAACAGAAAATACTCAATCGAGTCACATTTTTAGCATAGTTGAACTATGTTTCGATCATCTGTTCCGACAGTATAAAAATATATTCTCCGTTATAAATTGTCTGTAAGATGTAACATTTTCTTCAGCCTCTAAATACATACATATTTACATGCATCTCCCTGCTCCGACCTGGGTTCACAGGGGCAATTATATTGTACAAATATGAAAAAAAATGGCATATTTACCTGGAAGGTTACGTCGTTAATGCCAATTAGATCAGCTAAGGTAGCATTCTGTGAAATATGATCTTCAAGGTCCGACAGGCTGGGAGTTGCAAAAGGTAAAGCGATTTTCTTTCGGTTCTCCCCGATCAACAGCGGGCAAGTCGCCATCTCGCAGAAAGTCCACTTTAATGGACAGCACAGCACCGAACGAGCGACGTGAAAAAAACCCGGCTGTACGTAATTTATCCTAATATATGTTTGTTTGGAAGTAATATCGCGTGTGCATATATTGGAAATGGTGGACAGCATGATTGATTGAAATTGTAGTTTAAGAGCCGCTTCCCATACGGATTTCGCAGCCCATCAACTCAATATTTTATTTAAACTTCACGGTACATGTTGTTAATTTAAGATCTTTTGCAGTGCTAAATATTAAAATAAATAACAGCATGAGAAGCGGAGCCATGCTTATTTACAAATTAATGAACAATAGAAGCGATGAATATATTGTTAGGCATTGGCAGAATAAACTAAAAACTAATTGAGCAATAGAATCATCACCGATATGTACAATTTAACCAAAGCTTGGCGTTAGCGTCAAAGGGGTATGAGACAAAGGCAGGCCGCGGATTATGATTTTGATGTGTCAAAAGGGGTCGGAGAGAATGGTAACCATTGCTTTATCAAGTAATAATTTGTGACGATAATCGCGCAATTGTTAATGGATAACATGCACAACAAGCTGTCATGATTATCACTTCGAACCGTTAAGTCTCTTTCACACCTTCCTGTCTCAGTGGATCAATCAAAGCCCATAATTTTACAATTTCCGTTTTATTCACTGCTTATTGTGCAAATCCCCCATTGGAATGAAGTTCAAAATCACTTTATCTGATAGCTGAGCAGTTATCAGCACTGTAGATATCGATCTGATAACTTCTTACATTGGTCGACAAACAACGTGCTTTTGTCGACTCTGCATGATACATAACATTTACTATAATGTTGATATTCAAAACCTCAGAACGTCCCCCCCCCCTCCCACTCTGTAGTGTTGAGCCCAACCTTGAGCGAAAACACTTGAGCGGCTGTTCAATATTCACTCCCTCGTGAAACTGACGGGGGGATTGACTCTTATGGTCTGCAGCTCGTTTTTTTGTAATATTTCCTTCAGAATTTTTGCTCAAATGTTGGAGAGACTGATCAAATTGTTAGATCCATTGATTTAGTTTTGTGTAAAAAGTTGGGGTGCTTGAAAATGTTGATGGTTTACCGAAAGCATGACAAGGAAATCCATTTCTGCAACATAGAAATTAAGTTCCAAATGTGTATGGAAAATTAAGTATTTACACCTTTTTAACACCTTCCAATAAATTTACACCTTTACGGGTGTAAAAGCAGGGTTGGAAGCAATCTTCATACATTTGCACCTTTTCTACACCTTATTTACACCTCCTAAGGGTGTAAACGTGAACCCAGAAGGTGTAAACGTTTGATTTACACCTTTTTTACACCTTTTTTACACCTTCTGAGGTTAGAGTGTAGCGTGCTATTTAGGTAGATTGTATTGACTCTACAAGAGCTTGGAAGCTTTGTGGAATATCGAGAGTGAGTGTTACATTGACAAATGTAGAATCTTGGGCAGACTGTATATCTATTCCATCGTCCGATCCCACATCCAGTACTGTAGATAGCCGGCGTTCAAACTGTGTTTTCCCGTATTGTGAGTGTATACCATATAAAGATAGTAGAGAGTCTGGTGTAGTGTATACACGGTGGTTATTTTACGGTACTCTGAAAAAACAGTTGTGTACAAAATTGCACATCTACAAAAAATGTGTATCAGGAGTACACAATTTGTGTACTTTTTCTACACAAATTGTGTATCACAGCTACACAGTGATTGTAGATGTTCAATTTTGTTACAGCGATGTGTACCTAGGGTACACAGTTTGTGTACCTTTGGTATACACAACAGTTTTTAGAGAGTAGTCTCAAAATAGCCAAATACGAGCGTCAGATAGCACATTCAGTAGGTAGCCGTCGTCCAAATCGGATTGTCCTATGTTATAAGCACAGGCCCGCAAAACAAGAGTTTGGGGGGGGGGGTGGTTGTATTTGGGGGAAGTGTCGAAATGTGGGGTCTCTATATACAAGCGACGTTTTGATACATCCACATCAAAAGCAAGGGGTTATATATGTACAGGCAGTGTATTCATGAGAACTGAATACAAGCATCTTCATGAACAATCGATTTCTCTGACTGTTCACACTACCAAGACGACTTGTGTAGGAAGTTGAATACAAGCAGCTCATCTCAATACCGCGGTATCTAAAGAAATTCCGTGTCTATATTTGAAACACCTACACTGCAACTATAAATCATGTGAGTGATAAATTATGTGTTAACATATGTTACTGTATGCGCCGTTGACAAACAACATAAACTACAAATTTCTTCATATTTTTAAAGTTAGTCAAGAAAAACGAGCTTTTTGTACCTCCAAATTGGAGAGCCCTCAATTCCCGGACCTGGTTCATTTGCGTACACTTGCGAATCGTGTATCTCCATTATCGCGGAGCGATATCCGGTACTTTACCGGATTCTGTTAGGCCTTCATCCGGCGGATAACAGACTGGAGAAATCTGATAAATTACAGGTTTTCATACCACTTCGAAACAGATATTGCATGGGCTTACAAAAGATATAGGTATATGAATAACTTTCGAATCACCCAAGAGGCGTTGTAGATCTGTAATTTTTGAACAAGAAGGGCAGCACATAACTCGAAAATGGGGGGCTACGTTGGGGTTACGTCGGTAGACTTTAGCTGATTGGTTGACGAAGTTACGTGGAATTGATTTCAAGAAATTCCCTCTTTCCCTCCGAAAGTAGGCTGGGAATGGATACACACGATCCCAGGGTCAGTCTTACCGCGTATATAGATGACCCAGATGGTTACAGGTTGGACCTGGTTATGAGAGTCCTACCTATAGCCTCCGGGAGATACGAACACTGATCATGATGGAACATAAATAATGCACGATATTATAGGTTATTGGAATTGAATTACCATGATGTTAACGCGTAGGTTTCATATATCTCTGATAAGATAAATGACTTTTGCTCTCAATTTCATATTCACCAGGGTACATGAGCTATAGCCTATTTTAACAGTTTGGTGTATTAAAGTCTGTCCATTTTCTTGAGAAAAAAATGGTTTATTTTTTTGCAGCATGTATAACTAACTAAAATCTACCGAATAACTGTCATTCCACCGTGAATATATAAAATATAGCAGGTTTCAAATGACATATTCGGTAATAATAATACTGTCCGTATAAAACGCCATAACACTTGTTTCATGTTCCAATGCCTCTTTTGATGTTCTCAAGGACAAAGCTCATTGAGAATGTTTTGGGTAATTAAAGGTGTGTCGGAAATTGAGTTGGGCGTCGGATTCGTGGACACCCACTGGTCGCCTTTTATAGGTTTGTTCGGCCTTATTTACCATTGTCCGCGAAAAAAAAGATAAATTATACTTCAAGTGAAATGTACTATATCGTGGATCCATGTGTTTTGTAAATCGGCTCTTCCGGCGAACCACATCTGGCAATTTTGGGGATATTTATGCTACGACTTCCCGAATGTGAATCGGTTGACTTCGTAAAAGTCCCGATAGTCTTCCCTGAGCACACTCGGCACGGTCTCGTACTATAATGTAGGGTAGTATCTCGAACCGCACTGCTAGGAATCCACATTGGCATCCATGTTGAAAGCGCAGTATCACGCCGAAACTCCGAACAGCGCATGTCATCTATATGGCTTCCATTACCATGGAGATATGCTTGAGACAGAAAAACAAGAGAAACAACTCAAATTAGAAGAGATCCTTCGGCGATAGAATCAAGGGAATATCCATTTTTTTATATATTTTATCTCCTGATAAGGGAGAAATACAACGAGGACTATGTGAGTGGAAACACATCCTATAGCATGTGGTGTGCCTCACGTGCGGTGGATCACGATTTACACGAGAACGGTGCAAAATGGTTCATACATTATGTAAGAATCACGAGACAATGCATACAATAGCCAAGTCTGAGATACAATAGCCAAGTCTGGGGACAACAATGTGTCTAGACCTGTGCCTTTTCAACGACACAAAGACCCAGACAATAGGTCCTACATGAAGTATCGACCTGCAAAATCCTTACAGTATTAATGCGCAAGGTTCTATAACTTCGACGGAATAGGCCGAGCAGTCGCGAATGCTCTGAGCAGACTTCATCCGATAAATCGATAAGTCTGCTAATGGGCGTTGTAACTGGTACACTGATTGGCTAAGTTCGAATCAAGACACCATCCATTAGAAGCTCTCTGATTGGTTACCCTTTTAAAAAGAAAACGTGTAAACGGTCTTCGGTGGAAAAGTTCCGAGAGCCGAGCGGAACATTTTGCGATAGGCCGACAGATACCGACACGTTAAAAGCTGCTGACAAACGGTTCACATGTAAATCCGATTATAATCGAGCAAAAAACCAACAAATATGGTGAATATTTTTTTTTCTGATATAGACCAATAATAAAATTTAAAGATGTCATGGCAAGACTAGGAAAAATTAATGGATATTTAGAAAATATAGGCTGCCGAAAATGGTTGAAAATGCATTAATTTTCCCTATTATCCTATAATAATCTAGATGAGAAAGGTATGCATGGATTTTATTTTATGGATGCCCTTTTAACGAATATGATAAAGAAACGAGCGTGGGTATATCGCAAAAATTCCCGGCGAATTGACGCCATCTTTTCAGGTAAATATTTCGCCATGATATTGTTTTTCAAACTATATATATACATTTCTAAAAGGGGCATCTCTTCAGGTTTAATAATCCCTAAACTGAATGAAAATCGGATAGATATTGGCAGATATTAGCTCGATTATATTCTGATATTATATATGTGCAGTTTGCATTGAGTTGACATGTGAGTGAGTGAGTGAGTGAATAGAATTTAACGTCGCTTTTAACAATATTTCAGCTATATCGCTATGAACCAACTAAGCACCACCCTGGAGCCGACACCACTATAGCCAGTTCACGCGCAAAACAGCAGGGGTTATAAAAATGGTCTATAAGAGGGTACTCTGTGCTTCACGGGGATAATAATAACTTCTTCTGAGGTCTGATTGTGGACGATCGTGTCTGTAACCAACAATCTATCCGGGTCAAATTTACGCTGCTGTTTATCATATCAAAGGTGGAAATTGACCCTGCTGTTACTGGTAGTGTCTGTTACCAACAGACACTTCGTGCAATTATCTCTTTAGCATGCTTAAGTGGTCTCATTCAAGTAAATAAATACATCAGTATATCTCTTGTTTTACACTGTATTTATTGGTGTGTCAAAATGAAACGTAATTTTGTCCCAACCTTCTGCGACACGTGAGTACGTACACGTTTTATTTTAAAACGGCTCCATGTTTCAATTTGAAACGAGTGTCATCTTCATATGAGTTAGTGAAGTCTCAATGTTTACTATTTATTAAATTCAACTTGCATCAGTTTTTATTATCTTACCTTCGATGGAAGTCAAACTCAGGTATAAACCAACAATAACCATAGGTAACAGGTTGACTATGAATATGATAATTTCAGACAGACTCATGTTCGATACATGATTATCCGGATATGAACCCATTGATCATATACAGTGACAATTGTTCACGTCCATTATGTGCTCAATTTCTGTTTAACGATATCATTGATCCACACGGCTTATCTCGTATATTTACACTCAGATGTTAACCGAATGATAATTTACTCAAGTTGCCGCATTGATCCGTTGACACGACACCGCCTAAACTAGCCCGCATGGAGCAGTTCTTACCAGGGGTACTTTATTCCATACACATATCGACCATACTTTCTGATTTAAATACACGAGTGCTCATCCCCCCCCCATGGCTCATTCCCCCCCATGGCCCATTCACCCCCATGGCTCATTCACCCCCGTGGGTTAGTTTATAGGGATAGGGATGTAGCTTTGATTTTCCAAACGATCAAAATAGTCACACGTTGTTCTTCCCTTGACCAGTTTTTTTGCTGTTGCTCACTACAGACTTGTAACCTTTCTTCCATTTCTTCAACTTGGCGGCTATCTCGACCTTACTGCGGTGGAAACCCAACTCTTTCATCTCTGTGCACTTTTGCTTATAATTGGAAATCTCGTGCAATACCCTGAAGTTGGGCCTGTGTGTCTTCCCTCTCACATATAGTCAGCAAGGTTAACTTTTCTATTTCACTCAGTTTTGGCCTCCTATTTCTGTTACTTGCGACATGATGATTTTCTGTTTAAAATTGGCGGCAGTCGCAGTGCCCTGTAGCACCTCTACATGCGAGTTAATTTTACCCGAGTGAAATCGCGAATTGCATTTACACTAGATATTATCCGGTCAAATTTTCCCGAGTCAAATTAACCCACCAATATTTGCCTTGTTCATATCATCCGGATAAAAATTATCCCGATGAATTTGACCACCTAATTTCTGTGGTATACAAACAGGCGAGACTCGAACCAGGTTCGGATAAAGCTGTGGTGTAACTGCGCCTATAGAGAACTAACTTGTTGTTTCTTCCATTGCGTGCTCCCATTGGTGCCCCATCAATGGCACTTCTATTATTTCAACCCTGGTACCGATATACTCAAAAAAAACAACTGTGTATACAAAATTGCAGATCCACAAACAATTGTGTACCAGTTGTACACAAGATGTGTAGGTTTTCTTCAAAATTGTGTACCACTGGTACGTCGTGCGTCGCGTGTACGTCATGCGTCGCGTGCTACAACTTGAATAAATTCAGCGGCGACGCGCGACGCAAGCACTTCCCTCTGCCCATCTCCAGCTTTTCTCTTCAGTGCTTATCTGTGTTCCCGATCTACCCCCCCCCCCCACCTCCCCCGCAACGCCAAACACTTCGTCTAGTATAAAATTGTGAAATGACCGGTAATAGTGTTACTATTCATTGTATACGTTTTCAATATCTGAGGGGAAAAAGTTTACTGCAAAAGGAAAGTAGGTTTAGTGCGGTCGAGGTATAGAAATTGTGCTGTTTTCACTCCGGCCGGTATACTTTAATATAGGGCGAGGAGGACAATTTTAAAACTGAAAAGGAAGCAACTAGATACGATCTATTTTGTTAAATTTTTATATGACGCATATGCTCTTATACTTCACTTTCTGAAAATATGAGGGGAAAATATGAAAAATTTGATGGAAGGCTGTCATTCTAACCATTGAAAGCTAAAAACCTATGCTAACCAGTACTGTAACTTGAATTTCGCTGATGGGGTTAGTTGACGCATGCGTAAATGATATGAGGAGGAAAGCTGACCATGCAGTGGATTAACCTCACGAAACGACGACGCGCGGTGCGAACTCGCGAACTCGCAACGCATGATGCGAGCGCACATCTGTTCTTAGATTAACTTTACAAAAGGTCGACGCCCGACGCCCTCTGGAATTCTGGTTGAAGAGCAACGCCAAAATGACCCATTTGGAAAACCATATAGCATACCGATAGTGTTTTACTTCTTTACTTTCCCAGAATATATGATTAATAAACCATTAGTTTGCGAGAGCCATAGGCCTGTATACATATCAAATTAATCCGTTTGGATACACATATACGGTACTGCAATATAAATATAATTTCCATTATTATAATGGAAACCTACGTGGTTGGCAAACACATCTGATATCAATTAATGAAGAAGCCCTCTGGGACTCAGCATTTTTGAGGGTCGACATTTTTACTTATTCAGGACAAATGCAGGCGTGGTATGTTTTTTTGGTATATATATCCGGATCTCATCCAAACAATTTCCTTTTAATTGCTTCCCATAAATGAGCGATTATTTTTTTCCTTGAACCAGCATAATGCCATCCACGCGAACCCTGTGTGCAAATCTCAAGAGAGAGAGAGAGATTTGCCTAGACCTGAGTGTCCCAGTATATGAGTACAGTGGGAGGTGATTTTCCCAGGAGTTCGCATGTATGGTTGTCGATAGCCAGCCAAGAATTCGATATAATAGCCGATCATGCAGTTAATAGTTCATTTCTCGCATATCGATTCAATACATGTTACTATGGAATTTCGCGAGCTCGCGAGGAATAAATCCACATGTTTTCTGATTGTTTGAAGCTCCGTTACTCGTATATTAGGCATTGAAAAGGTCCGGGTATAGGAGATGGTGCGATGAGGCGGGATTTTGGCCTATACGTGGTGCGATGAGGCGGGATTTTGGCCTATACGTGGTGCGATGAGGCGGGATTTTGGCCTATACGTAGTGCGATGAGGCGGGATTTTGGCCTATGCGTGGTGCGATGAGGCGGGATTTTGGCCTATACGTGGTGCGATGAGGCGGGATTTTGGCCTATACGTGGTGCGATGAGGCGGGATTTTGGCCTATACGTGGTGCGATTGAAATCGAGAAAAATATAAGATGTAATAAAAATAAAATGTGTTTTAATGTAACGGCAGAAGTAAATATATGTACACAATATGTGAAAGTTCTAGCTCGATTGCGTTATGATTATAGTTATGGCATGAAATTGAAATCCGTTGTATGTGCTATTTCGTGAAAAAAGGTCTAAATCGAGTGTTTCAAATACACATTTAGACATGAAGGACCCCTTGGACCAAAAAGATTTACTCCAGCAGTGGAGATATAATGCCACAGCATATCACCAGATTGAATGGCGTTTTGGTCCAAGGGGTTCTTTGTATCCATGTATCCAAAGTAGCCATGACCTTCAGATAGAGAAAGGTAGATTTGCCAAAGTACCACCAGATAAGCGTTTATGTACTCTTTGCAATGCTGGTACGGTTGAAGATGAATTCCATTTTTTAATGGAATGTAATAAATATGATAATTTTCGGGACATATTTCTATTTAAATGTGATAGCATGAATGCCAACTTTTCTCAGCTCGATATTTCAAACAAATTTATTTGGCTCTTATCGTACGAGGATCCAATTATTGTGAAAAATTTAGGTAAGTTTGTTCATGATTGTATGAGCGCACGTAGCAATATGATTGATGGTTCTGCATCTAAACATGACAAATGTGTTACTGGTACAGGAATGAGAGATGTTAGCTAATATACGTTTTTAGTGTTACACACAGATACATAATTTATTGTAAAATGCCAGCGAAATCGTTGCTCCTGGCATTATTGTTCCTTGTATCACGACTGCTATTTTTTACATAAATCAAATTATTTCTAATCAACTAGGTTATTCTATATGTATATATACTTAATTATCTTCGCTTGATTGTATATCTGCTCGATAACGGGCGCTGTGATCAGCAAATAAAGAACCTTGAACCTTGAACCTTGTATCTAAATGTGTGTTTGAATGACTAGAGTTAAACCCTTTTTTCACGAAATAGCACATGGTGTGGATTTCAGTTTCATGTCATAACTATAATTATAACGCAATCGAGCTGGAACTTACACATGTTGTTTAAATATATTTTCTCTTACCGTTACATTAGAGAGAGAGGGAGAGCGACATTAAACCTTAATTCTCTCTTTCTCTCCGTTACATTAAAACACAATTATTTTTAGGGCATTTTAGTTTTTTCAATTTCAACCGTACCACGTATATAGGCCAAAGTTCCGCCTTATCGTGCCATCTCCTTTCTCGCGATATTTAACATGCACGTGTTGATGTATTATGCGGGTGTTGATAGAATTATTCATTCTTAATTAGCTGTAGGAAAGCAACCTCTCCCAGCAAGTTAGATTTGGATAAAACATCATTCGACCCATCATGTATGTAATTGTGTCTAAATTAGTTCTGCTTTTTCTGATATGAACCATTAACCTTTTCTCAACAGATATACCACATTTGATCATCGGACGTTATATTTTCCCTATATAGTGTTAATTTCGGAATAAGTAAATTCTCCCAAAAATATTAAAAATGTAATCAGCCGAAAAATTCGTAATTTTCTAAAGTGGCGATTGGTAGTTTATAATAAAATGGATTGATTGCGACTGTCAAATATAGACTCAAGAATATGAAATACTGACCTCCAGTTCCGACGTTTTCTCTGGTACCCGGTTCCATTTGTTTATGAAACAAACAAATCACCAATAATCAACACATAACACCATATTTGGTAATACTGCTGGGACCGTACCTGAATACTGCTGGGACCGTACGCTCTCTTTATTCTGACAAACAGCGGTAGAAATCTACCATTTATTTCTACAATGTTACGATACTCCGATGAGGTCAAATGCATATAAACGACATCAAACACCATAACACTGACCTATAACCTATATAAAAAAAAATGCCTGCCGCCGGCCAGGAACAACCCCTCGACCATAACCAGTCATAATAGGGAGGAAACCTGCCCCCAACCCATTGCAGCCTGGCATACTCTATGGGGGTAGAGCGGTTACTCGTTTAAGCAATAACATGTACTACAAACACATACTCAAACTGTTGCCTAAGGCAACAAAGTATATATATAAATAATACTTTAAGACATAATCGAATAAGAAACAATATCCAAATATTAATACAGAAAACCTAATCCAACATGCGCAAAAGATAACCATCAAATATAATTGCCATTAACTTATCATATGCAATTATTAATTTTGTTAAAAATTTACCAGCACGGTCCCAGTCAGTCGTGCTGAATGGAAACTTCATTACAACTCCTTAGTTTAACACATATCCCAGGGCGGGAAACACCGCCCTGAGGTCAAGCCCAATTGTTAAACAAAACAATTGATTACATAAACACATTACACCAACCAGAGAAAGTAATTTCTCTCTAATTCATGCTTCAACCGAGAGAAATAACATTTATTCCTCAGCCGTCGTGTAATCGGCATGTACGTCTGGTCGTACGGTCGTCCGTCCGACAACAATTCTTGTCCGGTCCATATCTCGGCTACTATTTGATGGACAACTTCGAAACTTACATGGAAGATGCATAATACCTTGCGCATGTGCACTGTCTGGATTTTTACGCGTTTCGATCATTTTCCAGAGAGTTATGTCCCTTTATCCCGTCAGTAAACAATTTATTGTCCGATCCATATCTCGGTTATTATTTGATGGACAACTTCAAAACTTACATGAAAGATGCTTAGCACCGTGTGGATGTTCAGGTTCTCTATTCCCTTCGATGATTTTCCACAGAGTGCCCTCTATCCCAATTTATAGTCCGGTCCATACAGCGGTTACTATTTGATGAACAACTTCGAAAGGATCTGGCGCGGTTTAATGAGATTTTTTGGCCCTCATGAGGTGCGGTTTGGAGCGCCAAAATGAAATATCACGATTTATCCCCCCCTCTTCTTAGCTGGTCATCTCAAGGTTGGCCTCCAACACCCAAATTGTGGCCTGATTTTGGCCATCATTTTGATCCCATTGTTAAATAGACTTATGACATATAATTTGGGCTAGTGTTCACTGTCAAAAGGATTGGGTCAAATTGACCAGGTAGTTTTGGGTATAGACGTGACGGACCCAAAGGGTTTGGGTCAAATTCCATTTTGACCCAAAGAGTTTGGATCCTTTTGACTCAATTATTTTGGGTACGTAATTTTGGGTTATAGACGTGACGGACCCAAAGACTTTGGGTCCCTTTGACCCAACTATTTTTGGTACGTCACGTCTATACCCAAAAATTCTGACAGTGAATTGTCTAAATCCGATTTCTATGCACCAGTTTCGATTTTTTTTTAACAATCGGTATTTCTTCAAGCTACTACAGACATGACACTTTTGTATGGAGTTTACCCAACCACGACACAATCTGTTCAAGGAAATATAGAGAAAATCGAACCCACGACCCCTCCAATGTGTGGAGTTTCTCTCGCTAACTGAATCATGTCGGCCCCATACAGGTAGGTCATCGGCCCCAAAGGTAATGCTCCCATGAATCGTGCAAATGAAGGCCAATTCTTTCTCTCTGTGTTTGAATTGAATTGAATTGAATTTATTCACCAATCAAGGCATAAGGAAAACAATACAGCAAATTATACCCAAATAGATAACACAGAAATAATTAAAAAATAAAGTCTGATAGTCGGGAGAAAACCCCAAGGGGATTTGCAATGTGCACAATTATAGAAATAATAACTTGGTGCAGGTATGGATTTTAGCCTTCCACGAAGCAATTTGTAGATGGAAATAATGTTTGAAAGAATGATTTAGCCGTCAGCGGGAATCGAACCCACGACCCCTCCAATCCGTCGAGGTGATCTTACCGTCTGAGCTATGCGAGTGCGGTGTGGACTTGCGGATAGCTCCATATAAGCCTTCTTCCCTCCATAATCGAGAGATATTCGCCTTTCTAAGACCACTCTTAGCGACGATTCGCGCCGAAAGACACACACTTCAGACACGTAGGGAGCAGATTTGCGCCGAAAGACGTCATAAATGTCAAAATTGAAATGACAGTCTTGCTGTCGTCAATGAAAACTGAAAATTGTGGTCATTTTTTTTAATTTTCATTTTATACATATTAGGATTTGGAAAATATAACTTTCGTACGAAAAAGTTATTTCGCTTAATGACGCGGAAATTTCTTTTGTGGACGACGGCTGAATGCTGAACGTCAGATTTGATGCATATTTACTGTGTAGCCTATAGTATTGGACCCTTCTACGGAGGGCCAATGATCGGCTGATGCAGCAACAACAACATCTTCCCTGTTAGACGGCAAATTTTGAAATCGAAGACGAGACCGCGCTATGTCATCAGTCAACTGAGACAGTCACGTGGTTGTGTATGAAGCTTGGAGTGGCTCCTATAAATAGTGATCCAATGAAAATGCTCGTATTAGTTTAAAATGGTGGGGTCGAATGATCAATCACTGAAAGGGAGACAGCTGGAACAGTACGCTGACACTGTCTGTTTAGTGTTAGTATCTTGATTTAACACAGAGTAATAGTCTAATTTACTGTGGTTTCAGTGGCTGAGCCTGTGGGAAGTTTAAGCATGCCTATGATCCACGCTATATTTATAGTACGCCCAATACAACGTCATGCTATTAGAAATGTATTGTTTATTTTTGTTGAGGGCTCAGGCACATCCAATGTTATGACTATCATTTCCGCTCATTTATACTGATACCGGCTTGATTATTTTACATTTACATGCGTGCATGGTAACGACTTGTCGGTATCATATTGGTTATTAGAACATCAGATCTATAAACGTAGACTCGATATGAGCCACACTAGTAAATCTGCTCGTAAATGTGATTGGGCGGAAAACATTAGGACAGCGAATATGTCAAATTGGTTCAACTTCAACTGGAGGAATGGGTTTATCTCATCATTTTACGTTTTCCTGGAGCGTATAGGTGATAATATTTATACTCTATTTAGCTCAATGTGGGGGTTTTGTAACCCGGAGGGATGCGATAAA
This sequence comes from Hanleya hanleyi, assembly GCA_036873755.1. Lineage (NCBI taxonomy): Eukaryota > Metazoa > Mollusca > Polyplacophora > Lepidopleurida > Hanleyidae > Hanleya > Hanleya hanleyi. The sequence goes on along the minus strand of JAVTVY010045082.1, from coordinate 173,123 downwards.
CTTTGCGCGCGCAGACATTTCATTGCATGTATAATTATACTTGATCAACTCGCTGAAAATTTTCTTTATCGCATGAGATTGTACACTGCAGCTTTTGGGCGTTATCAACCAGTCCGATGGTTAAGAATTTCCTGAGGATTAGTGTTCCATCTTATGTCCTATTCCATTACAACTGAGGACGGACACTTATCCTTAATGTGGAGGAAAATGTCCTATATGGGTCATAAGATAGGCGTCAGATAGTAGTAGAGAAAGGGAATTTCAGTTGGGGGTTGGGGGGGGTGAGCCATACGTGGTTGGCGGTAGGGGACAGAAATGGGTTTCGATGTCTAGGAATAAATCCATCTAGACCTCGAATTAAGTCCACCAGTCAAATTACTCTTTAATTTATCGATCTAAGTTGTTCTAAACCGCGGAATAAATCAATTTAGACGTAGGATTAAATCAACGAGTAGATTTTTGTGTGAAAATGAAGCTTGATTGTCCACGATCTTGATCCTTCAGTACAGGGGTTGGAATATTTAAGTCCCAGGCCTTATTCCTCAGATGGAAGTCGAGGGAGGGAGGGAATTTGGCTTAATGTCACACTCAAGTTTGTTTCACTCATATGGTGACAGTCAGTTTGGTTGGTGGAGGAAGCCGGAGTACCCGGAGAGAACCACCGCCCTTCGGCAAGTAACTGACAAACTTTCACACATGGACCAGCTGGGCTCGAACCCGTGCCGGTTCAGCGGTGTGAGGCTAGCGGTCACCAGCGAAGCGCCTTAGACCACTCGGCCACCGAGGGCCCCGATGGAAGTCGAGCATCTAGTCCGATGTTTGCCCTTATCCAATCAAATGTCTCTTTAAACGTATACCGAAGAAAAACTTCGCGGGTTTACTAAAAATGGCACAGACAGAAACCAATGTTTACTGGCATTTCGTCGAGAAATAAGTGACCGTGTTCGCCTCTTTTATACGAGTCAATCGTGAGATAAATAACTCTGCAAAGTATTCACTGAAGCCTCCCCCCAGCAGTGCTCGGTCAGAGATTTGCTACAAGTGCGGCACTTATCGGCGTGCGAGAAAACGCGGAATTCCATCAACCCCTCCAGATATTAATTTCTCGAATTCTCCATTTTTCTTCCAATCCCGGTATATGAAAACCAGAACATGCGGGTATCTCTGTCAGTTCAGACCGATTTTGGCGCAATTTGTAAAACTGACATTGGATTCGATAAGCGAAAACGTCGGACTAGAATCTCTATTTTCATTGGAGGACTAGAGCCCTAGGACTTGGTTGCTGATTTGAAGGATCAAGACCGTGAATTAAATAAACTTCATTTCCACAAAATGACCGGGAATTAATCCAAGGTCTAAATCGATTTATTCCGCGGGTCAAAACGATTTAGATCGAGAGATTAAAACAGTAGTTTTGGTTGAATTAAATCGGGCGTTTTAACCGATTTCTGTCCGCTATCGCCACCCACAACCGGACATAATTTCTTAGCCTCCACATCGGAACCCATTCGGCTCAGGATGTCACACATAGTTCGATGAGGACGTTGTGACGTGTGCTCTTCCAAATAGTTGGGCATATAACTTATCAGATCATTTCCGCAGACATGGCAGAATGAGAAATGACTCCGCCCGTTGTCGGCTGTAATGATGAAAGAAAAAGGACTGAAACGGTTTTGATGTTGTTTGCGTAATCATGAAGAAAAGACGACGACAACATCACCAATATATGATGACCAGTTAGAACCATCACCACCAATATATGGTGACCAGTTAGAACCATCACCACCATTATATGGTGACCAGTTAGAACCATCACCACCATTATATGGTGACCAGCTAGAATCATCATCACCAATATATGGTGACCAGTTAGAAACATCATCATCGTTACATGGTGACCAGCTAGAACCAGCTCCACCATTAATATGGTGACCAGTTAGAACCATCACCACCAATATATGATGACCAGATAGAACCATCATCACGATTATATGGTGACCAGCTAGAACCATCACCACTATTATATGGTGACCAGTTAGAACCATCACCACCAATATATGGTGACCAGTTTGAACCATCACCACCATTATATGGTGACCAGTTAGAACCATCATCACCAATATATGGCGACCAGTTAGAACCATCACCACCAATATATGGTGATCAGTTAGAACCATCATCACCAATATATGATGACCAGATAGAACCATCACCACCATTATATGGTGACCAGTTAGAACCATCACCATCAATATATGGTGACCAGTTAGAACCATCATCACCAATATATGGCGACCAGTTAGAACCATCACCACCAATATATGGTGATCAGTTAGAACCATCATCACCAATATATGATGACCAGCTAGAACCATCACCACCATTATATGGTGACCAGTTAGAACCATCACCACCAATATATGGTGACCAGTTAGAACCATCACCACCATTATATGGTGACCAGTTAGAACCATCACCACCATTATATGGTGACCAGCTAGAACCATCACCACCATTATATGGTGACCAGTTAGAACCATCACCACCATTATATGGTGACCAGCTAGAATCATCATCACCAATATATGGTGACCAGTTAGAACCATCACCACCAATATATGGTGACCAGTTAGAAACATCATCATCATTACATGGTGAGCAGCTAGAACCATCTTCACCATTATATGGTGACCAGTTAGAACCATCACCACCAATATATGGTGACCAGTTAGAACCATCACCACCATTATATGGTGACCAATTAGAAACATCACCACCAATATATGGTGACCAGATAGAACCTTCACCACCATTATATGGTGACCAGATGGAACCATCACCACCATTATATGGTGACCAGTTAGAACCATCACCACCAATATATGGTAACCGGTTAGAACCATCACCACCAATATATGGTGACCAGTTAGAACCATCACCACCAATATATGGTGACCAGTTAGAACCATCATCACCAATATATGGTGACCAGTTAGAACCATCACCACCAATATATGGTGACGAGTTAGAACCATCACCGTCATTATATGATGACCAGTTAGAACCATCACCACCATTATATGGTGACCAGTTAGAACCATCATCACCATTATATGGTGACCAGTTAGAACCATCATCACCAATATATGGTGACCAGTTGGAACCATCACCACCAATATATAGTGACCAGTTAGAACCATCACCACGATTATATGGTGACCAGTTAGAACCATCACCACCATTATATGGTGACCAGTTAGAACCATCACCACCATTATATGGTGACCAGTTAGAACCATCACCACCATTATATGGTGATCAGTTAGAACCATCACCACCATTATATGGTGACCAGTTAGAACCATCACCGCCATTATATGGTGACCAGTTAGAACCATCACCGCCATTATATGGTGACCAGTTAGAACCATCGCCACCATTATATGGTGACCAGCTAGAACCATCGCCACCATTATATGGTGACCAGATAGGACCATCACTACCAATATATGGTGGCCAGTTAGAACCATCACCACCATTATATGGTGACCAGTTAGAACCATCACCACCAATATATGGTGACCAGCTAGAACCATCACCACCATTATATGGTGACCAGTTAGAACCATCACCACCATTATATGGTGACCAGTTAGAACCATCACCACCATTATATGGTGACCAGCTAGAACCATCACCATCAATATATGGTGACCAGTTAGAACCATCACCACCATTATATGGTGACCACTTAGAACCATCACCACTATTATATCATGGTGACCAGCTAGAATCGTCATCACCAATATATGGTGACCAGTTAGAACCATCACCACCATTATATGTTGACCAGCTAGAACCATCACCATCAATATATGGTGACCAGTTAGAACCATCACCACCATTATATGGTGACCAGTTAGAACCATCACCACTATTATATGGTGACCAGCTAGAATCATCATCACCAATATATGGTGACCAGTTAGAACCATCACCACCAATATATGGTGACCAGTTAGAAACATCATCAGCATTACATGGTGACCAGCTGAAACCATCTCCACCATTATATGGTGACCAGTTAGAACCATCACCACCAATATATGGTGACCAGTTAGAACCATCACCACCATTATATGGTGACCAGTTAGAACCATCCCCACCAATATATGGTGACCAGATAGAACCATCATCACCATTATATGGTGTCCAGATAGAACCATCGCCACCATTATATGGTGACCAGTTAGAACCATCACCACCAATATATGGTAACCAGTTAGAACCATCACCACCAATATATGGTGACCAGTTAGAACCATCACCACCATTATATGGTGACTAGGTAGAACCATCACCACCAATATATGGTGACCAGTTAGAACCATCACCACCAATATATGGTGACCAGTTAGAACCATCGCCATCATTATATGGTGACCAGTTAGAACCATCACCACCATTATATGGTGACCAGTTAGAACCATCATCACCATTATATGGTGACCAGTTAGAACCATCAGAACCAATATATGGTGACCAGTTGGAACCATCACCACCAATATATGGTGACCAGTTAGAACCATCACCACGATTATATGGTGACCAGTTAGAACCATCACCACCATTATATGGTGACCAGTTAGAACCATCACCACCATTATATGGTGATCAGTTAGAACCATCACCACCATTATATGGTGACCAGTTAGAACCATCACCGCCATTATATGGTGACCAGTTAGAACCATCGCCACCATTATATGGTGACCAGCTAGAACCATCGCCACCATTATATGGTGACCCGATAGAACCATCACTACCAATATATGGTGGCCAGTTAGAACCATCACCACCATTATATGGTGACCAGTTAGAACCATCACCGCCAATATATGTTGACCAGCTAGAACCATCACCACCATTATATGGTGACCAGTTAGAACCATCACCACCATTATATGGTGACCAGTTAGAACCATCACCACCATTATATGGTGACCAGTTAGAACCATCGCCGCCATTATATGTTGACCAGCTAGAACCATCACCATCAATATATGGTGACCAGTTAGAACCATCACCACTATTATATGGTGATGGCCATCGCCATTTATTCGGGATGACCTGTAATCTACACTCATTACTCGTTGCCATTTTTTGTGATGATCAGGCCCCATCGGCAATAAATGTCGATGACCAAAAACCTGCACACATTGCTCGTCACCAATTCTTGGTGATGACCAGACCGCTTCGCCTATAAATGGCCATGATATGGCCATCATCGTTCGTCCTCACCGATAAATTCCGGTGGGCAATCATCATTTTTCTGACTGTGTATGAACATCTGCATGGCTTTCTGCTTAGAGAAAGCCCTCTACCTCCATATATGAAATACAATCCCATAATCACCTCTGAAGTGATTGTTATATCAGCTACTTGGACCGTGGTATCTGCTTGTGTCATCAAAAGATATGTAAACCCAGTGGTTCAATTCAATGGATCTATAACCTAACCTTGACAAATATTTGACTGTAACAATAACCCAACTAGTCACCCCGAACAAACTCCACATAGCATTGCTGAGGCAATATACTTATATATTATACATGGAGAATGCAATATAGAGGTATTATATTGCTTTGAGGAACTGGGAAGATATATAATCATGTGATTATGCTAAGTAACTTATATACAACAGAGACATTTTCATACAAAATACTCTTCTACGTGAATGTGGAACAGAACATTCTATGAAAGCTAAAGTGCTCTATCATGGATTTGTGGAAATGCTCTTTTTTGTGTCTACATTTATTCTCAATAAGATGTGCTGGATATATTATCCATCTCTCTGGTATGCAGATCTACACGCTCTCTCACAGCCAGAAAAAAGGTGATGGCCCATCACCCTTTAATAGTGATCAGACCTGGCCATCACCTTTAAAAGCTGGCCATCACCTTTAACAGGTGATGAGTTAGAGTCATCACCTTTCAATGGTGACGGCCCTAACCTTATAAGGGTGATGTTGTTGCTTTATCACCCTTAAAAGGTGATGACCTAAATTTACAATCATTGCTCTTCATCAGAGGTGATGGTCATCATTTCTACAGGCGACCATAAAAAAAGGGTGATGGCTCTAACTCATCACCTTTTCGGGGTGATAGTTTTCACCTTTTTCTGACTGTGCTGTGTGTATAAAATTCGATGAAGGCGGAATTATGTACATGCGCGACCAGAGGCTGTTTAGGGGCTTACACCCCTGATATAAGGAGACTGGAGAACTGAGAGCCGGCAAGATAGAAAAGAAACGAAGTTCCTGGGGATATATGCACTCACGCAGACAAGAATCAAAATCGTCGGCTTTTCAAACAATTTCGAGAAGGCGCAGACAGAAATATGTCGTTCAATAAAAAAACTTTAAACAATCCACTGTTCTCAAGGTTTCAGCCATTGGCTCTGTATGCGATATCTATTCACAACGATAGTTTGTTTTGGCAATCGTCCTGTCTGAATACCGCGGATGAAGGGCAGGCATATTTTAAGTTCCCAGTCGTTGCCGGTCGTGTTAGGTCAAGTTGACCGTCTAAGATCAATCGATGCTGCCAATCTCCTTATCAGGGATTAATTCCTCGATTTCCCCAAATCCCCTGCCTCTTGTGGCTCGTTTGATAGCCATTTTATACGTGTTACATGACACTACACGCATCTCACACAAACATGCTCGTACTCAACACCAAGATGGTAAAGATGAGAAATATCATCTAGACGTAACGCTATGAAAACTTCGTGCAAAGTGTTCGCCGACATTCTACGAGATCCCATAATGAGCCAATCACGACAATTTCTGCCTTTTCTCTCTGACAATGATTGACGCTTAGTTCACGGAGATTAACATCGTCGCACGGCACAATCTTTTGATATTTTTCTACCTAACGAAGCCAGACTTTTCGGCGGGAGTAAACTCTTTGATCTGTACGGTTTACCACGCACACAGTCTGGAATTGATGCCTTATTTGGATTCAGTTCCCCGATAATGTTTATATATTAGTCCACGTGCTACCGTGTGTAATTACTGTGGGTGTGATTTTGAAATTGTTTCACCAAGCTAACCACCTGATTGGCTAACAAATATAGTTTCAAATTCGCACGGGATTTATATATTCTAGTCAGATATAATATTCCGTGATATTATATCTGAGTTTACTGGGATTGACTCAACACTATCTTGTCTTATTTTCACAACTCTATCGTTGATTTGGTTTGAATACAAGCTCTTGTTGGTATAACGCAATCTTGTGTAGAAGTGTTATAATTACAAGCGTGTGTTAATTCCAGCACAAGACTGAGTTGTTAAAATAAGACAAGTTTGTGTTAAAACAACGCAATTGTATTTTTAGTGTATCTGTGTAGAAAAGAATCGAAATGATATGACTTGAAGTTTCAGGATCGAAAGAATACCGAAAATACAACAACAAGAACAACAACAACAACAACAACAACAACACTACATCAAAGCTAACGGTCGTTTGTCTGAAAAAAAAATCAGCAATGTTTTTCTTTCGAAATCAAATGCTCACGCTCATTCACATCTGACAAAAATTAAATATTTTACTATTTAGTAGGTTGGTAAGGAAATATTGGCTTGCGAGATCTATAGGTTTTGTGAAATGATGTTTGGTACTGGGCTCATTAAGTCAATGATGACAGGGGTGTATACCGTTTGGAGGCAACTTGGATCTAGATCTGTCTCGTGGGGAATGAAGCGGGCGTGTGCACTTGAGTCTGTTTCTTCCATAAGAAGTTGAATAACATCAACCTGATGCTGGAGTCTGACTGTCATATTAAGTATAATGTTACAAATGCTGCATGCAGGAAAGATATTTGAAGCAATTAGAGAAAAAGCCTAATTATATCAATGGTTGTGCAGCTCTTGGAAAACGAAACTGTATATTTTCCGTAAGTAGAGCTCGTGACAACCGTCTGTCGAAGAGATATGTGAAATGGGCATTCTCGCGGCCAAATTCTTTTACCAGATGGCGCTCACATGGAGATTTTTTTAAATTCTGTTAACATTCCAGTAAAATGTTCATAGTATTTTCTGTACTGTATGACATAAAATTCAGTTTTTTTATACACCCACCCGAGAGGTGGACGTAATATGTGATGGCGGATTCTGTCCGTCTGCCTGTCCCCTGGTGTCCGGGAGAGTTTTCTATCTGGAGTTCAAATCTTTGGTGAGTAGATAAACTTGGGTGAGACGATGTGCCGCGCACCAAAATGAAGGTCGAGATTGAGGTCAAAGGTCTCTGGGATCACTCAAAGTAGCAAACTCACTTACAAGTTTGTGCATTAACTTGTTTTTAATTTTGTCTTTTCAGACTTGCCTTGTCGTCTGCATCGAAGGGATTCGCTGTATTCGTCACGTGGACTGTGACGTCATTCATATGCCACTATTGTGCAAAGGAGTTTCTGAGATCAGGGAAGGAGTTATGGGGCACGGACATGTCCTTTGTGATTGTGACCGTCTTGACGTTTGCTCAGATAGTCACGTGCTTCTCACTTTTAAGGATTCCATTTTTATCCGGACTGACCACAGAGAGCGAAAGACGGGATTGTTTAGTTGTTGCCGTGATCTCGCACATTTTAGCTACCATGGCAACCAATTTCAGCATGACCCTCATACACGCGGATTCCACATTCGCCATTAAACTGATGGAGCCAATCACGAGCGCCGTTATGTCCGTGATAGTCATTGGAACGACCTTGACCCCCACGTCTTGGTGCAGCTTACCGGTGATCGTGTGTGGTGCGGTGGGATTTATCGGGAACCCTTTCACAGATATGGTGCTGGGTTACGGCGCCTGGTACGCCGTCATTTCAAACATCATCCTTGCTGTTCGAAACCTCGGAATAAAATTTTTAAACAAAGGCAACACTTTTACCTTAAGACCCGCAAATCTGTTGGGAGCATATTACGCATTTGTGATCTCTCTAGGGGTGGTGATATTTTCCGTGTCGACGAGCAGAGGTGAATTGATGGCATATGTGTACCTCGTCGTTTCGTCAACATTCCACGTTGTCTACTCCTACGTATCTACGGGAATTGTTCTGCAGTATATGTCTGTGGTCAGTCACTCTGTGGCCAATATATGGAAAAGAATCTTTGTGGTAGTTTTATTGTATTCCGTTGGACACAGACATGCCTCTCCCACCAATGCGATGTTTCTCCTGCTGTGCATTGTGGGACTTTTAGTATACGTGTACGGGCAAAGCGGCAAGGCACAATCGGTCAAAGGTACGTAAAAGCAAAAGGACCCGGGTATACATAAATACGGTATTATGAAGGCCTGCATGTATCATCTTAAGGCACTCGCAAACTGATGATGTATAAATCGCATATTCCAGAAGAGAAAGCGAGAGTTAAATTTTACTTCGCGTTTAGCAATATTTCAACTCACAAGGGCGTAGACAAGTTATGAAGTTTGGGGAGGCTTAGGGGAAGAGTAGGATTTTTTTTAAATTGATGGTAAATCGGCGCTCACTGGGAGCATTTGAGCGGTAAAAGATTGTAAAAGTTGAACTTTAATTTGTGCGAAAATGTCTCATAACAGTGGCGATCACTATATACACTGATATACAAATTGAAATGATCATTCAATCCCGGATTGCATTATAATTCAAGTTAATCCTTAGACAATACTATTTCGCCCCGATTGCAGGGGGCGGTACATTGACGAGAGCTAACCGCATGGGTTCTGGCCCGTTAATTGGATCGCTTTGCTTTCTCTTTAACATACAAATTGTTTTTGATCGATCATACTTGGACTATTTTCGACCTGAAGTTGCCGGTCTAGTTAGATTTGATACATTTTTTGTAGGGTTTCTTCGTGAAATTAGTTGAGAGTTCGTATATATCTCTTGTTTTTGAATAAATAAATAAATACTGAACAAATGACTGAGATCTCAATTGAAAAAAGTTTATGGTGAAAAAGTCATAAACAAATTCTACTCAGCCAACATGTTAATGTATCTCCGTCCAAATGGGCAATATTTGATTGGAGCACATTATCCGTTTCTTGGAGACAGGGTTGAGCCCGATATCGTCAATCTGTTGCTTTATTCACTGACCGATTGCAATCTTATTCTAGCTAGGCCTACTGGTAAGCATTGTTGGTGATAAATATTTTACTTTCCCTGCATTTAGCAACAATTGACAAGATATGTGAGAAGATAAACATTTTTATACGCCCGCCAAAAGGCGGACGTATTATGTGATGGCGGTTTCCGTCCGTCTGTCTGTCTGTCCGTCCGTCTGTCTGTCTGTCCGTCTGTCCGTCTGTCCGTCCCCCGTGTCCGGTCTATATCTGGGACAGTTTTCTATCTACAGTTTCAGTTTTTGGTGAGTGGATACCCTACGGGGAGACGATGTGTCGCATATTAAAATGAAGGTCGAGGTCAGAGGTCAAAGGTCACTGGCCTAAAAAACAGAAAATCACTGAAGTGTTAGTGTCCGGTCTGTATCTGTGAATGTTTTCTATCCACAGTTGCAATTTTTTGTGAGTGGATACGCTAGGTGAAGACGATGTGTCGTATACCAAAGTTGAGGTCAAGGTCAGAGGTCAAAGGTCATTGTTGCCTAAAATCAGGAAATCATTGATCATTGACAGTTTTTTATCTACAGTTCTAATTTTTGGTGAGTGGATGCCCTAGGGGGGGAGGACGATGTGTTGCATACCAAATGTAGGTCGAGGTCAGAGGTAAAATGTCAGTGTGACCGAAGTCAGGAAATCATCGAAAATTGCTAATTTTTTGTGAGTGTATTCAATAGGGGGAAATGAAGTGTTGCATACCAAAAAATAGGTCAAGGTCGAAGATCAAAGGTCACTGTGACCCCAAAATCAGGAAATTATTAAAAAAATAATTTTTGTGTCGGTAGATACATTAGGGGGACACAATGTGTCACCTACCAAAATGTAGGTCAAGGTCAAAGATCAAGGTCACTGTGACCCCAAAATCGTGAAATTGTTAAAAATCATGATTTTTTTTGTGTCCACTGAGAAGTCACGGGGAGACGGTTTGTCATGTACCAAAATTTAGGTCAAGGTCAATAGTCAAAGTCAATGTGACTCCAGAATCAAGAAATCTTTGAAAATTATTTTTTTTTGTCGGTAGATTCATTAGGGGGACATGATGTGTCATGCACCAAATGTAGGTCAGGGCCGAACGTCAAGGTCAATGTGATCCCCAAAATCATGAAATTCATAAAAATCAAGATTTTTTTGTGTCCATTGATACATTGAGGGAAGACGATGTGTCATGTACCAAAACTAAGGTCAAGGTCAGTGACCCCAAAATCAAGAAATCATTAAAAGTCGCATTTTCATATGCCTGTCGAAGATAAGGTCGTTTAATGCGATGTTGCATTCTGTGAATTCATCCATTAACATTTGTTGTCCATGCAATATCTCTAGTTTCAAGGTATGGATTGGTACCAAACTTTGAGTATGCCTTACTCGCATGGCAAAGAGGAGCCATACGTGTTCAGATCAATTTGTCAAAGGTCAAGGTCACACTCCCCCAAAACTGAATCAAGTTTAGCTGACTATATGTGTTAGGTTGGAATATTCAGAGTTCTCTCCCTCTCGAGGAGAGTGCCCCGTGGCCTTGTGGCTGTGCTCAATCCTCATAAATTTAAATAAAGCATTACATTACATTACATGTATATGGCATTTGTCCTGTGGAGTTGAATCACATGTTTGAAACAGCTAAATGTAGTTAAACTGTTGTGAAATAAAAACCATACATTTACTAATTTAACGGGGAGAGGGGTCCTTTATGAACTTATTCCTGTTTATTAACTCAAGAACAAAGGTTTACTTCATCACTTTCTTCTTCCTTCATGAAAAATTCTCTCGTCCGAAAAGAATCCATTTGCAGGAAAACTACTATTTTCTTGTATTTGACTATTGTCGATTTCAGTGTGGGATATGTGAGCTCTTGGCTCTTGCTTCAAGGTCAACTAGTTACCAAGAGTTAAGCTCATTTTAGTTTATCATTCTATATAAGATGTGAAATATGTTACATTCTCAGAAGCACAAAATTATAGACCTTTCTCTGAATTGCTAGCTTTCAATTGGAATCAAGGCTATTAAACAACCTTGAAATTTGGACCAATGTAATTCCAGATATACGGGCGTATCTTGAAGCCCCTCGGGCTCTTGTTTTCTCTGCTACGTTTGCTTTCTGTTTGTTTCTTTCCTTTTTTCCTTTTTTCTTGTTTTTTTTTGCAGTCTGTCACAAACGTCATGTGCTAAAAGCGTATTCGACACCAATTTGACTTTGTCGTATTTTCACAATGTCAGTAGATAGTCAAAAGAGAGTTTTGGATCAGGGATCCCCTTACTAATGTTCTCGGGTCATACTAATTTGCCCCCAGTTATAGCACTGAAGTTTGAGGACAAAATATGGACCATATTTTAGGCGATATAGACATGACAAACAGTATCCAGTCATGGACTACAAGCCTATCTGATACCACTGACCATGCCTTATTTTCAATAGGTCATTGGGTCATTGTACACTTGTCCCTCAATATAAGGCTGAAATTGGATCGGAGGATTGGGGGATATAGGCTACGTCATTATATAGACATTCCCTTGTTTGGTTGAACATAGTTGAAATTTATGAGCCATTATATTAAATAGCGCTGCTATATCTCTAATAATTAGAACATACACCTGTTCAGTCACGTGCTCTAGCTAAATAGACTCAGTGCCAAGTGGTTGCGGTAGATCTATATGTCCTAGTATGACAGTCTAGAAGAAACATGATGATCTAGTCAGAAGAGTCAGAACTTCGCATCGTTCAGTTTGAAATAATATGTGCCGTTACAGATAGATATTTTATTGTTTTTGTTTTGTTTCAGTGGGAATGAAAGATATAATTTAATAGACTGCCCCTACATCGAATGGATGCAAAAAACACATTTGAATAGAAATGATCAAATTTCTTCAATTTTATTTCGTTTGTTTTCAGATGTTACTGCCGAGAGCCGCAAAAAGCTTAAAGTAGCTCTGGTGATCGCCGTGCTGGGAGCAGTATTATTCAACGGTTCAATTTCTTTCCGAGGGATAAGTTTTACTGGCGTTCATGTTTTACCTTTACACGATCATGGGGGACTGAGGCAGCCTATGGTGGCAAAGGACCCTTCTAGGGGCTTATTGGCCTACGACGTTCTCGATGGATCACCAGTGGCCACCGAAGCGAGGGCGAAACTTTACGCCGATCCGAAAGTGAGAGAATTCCTCTCCTGGCAGCTGCTGGACCACTCGAATGAAACAGATATTCTTGCGCATCAAATGACGTCAAGCGCCGAAGTACTCAGTGAGACCAGAAGAGTGCTATTTGACATATCAACATCTATATTTGGGAACTACAAGTATGCTTTCCTCCTGGATATGGCTAACTTTGAAAACAAAGGCGACCCTGCCATTAATATGGGCGAACTGTATCTTCTTCGCGCAATGAAAATCGAGGTCCTCTTCAATTGCCATTACGGTAATTGCAGCGATAAAGCCTTAACGATGGCACAAAATGTCTCCAAGAGTTATCAACCTCAGGATATCGTCATTTTGTGCAGTGGGGGCGGGAACATGGGAGGATATCCAATCAACGATCATCTTCGGTACAAGATATTCAAGAAGTTCCCTGATCACAAAATTGTTGTTTTCCCTCAGAGTACTTGGTTTCATGACGACAAACATTTGAATTATTCTAAAATCATTTATTCCTCTCATAAGGACTTGACACTTATGTTGAGAGATCGACCATCGCTGGAGTTTGTTCGATCTCATTTTCCCAGACCTCATACTGTATTGGCCCCCGATGCAGCTCTCTGTATTGGGGCTGTGCCTAGATTTATGCCTCCGATCTACGACATAATATGGCTGAGGCGGTCGGACGGGGAATCCCCGAAATACAAAAATCCGGTTTTCCCGCCAAATATTACCGCCATGGTTTCCGATTGGTGGCATTTCAAATCTCCCGTGGGTAGAAATGTGATGGAAAATACCTTTTTGATGACCACCACGGGTTTCATGTTCGCGCAACGAGGCAGGGTGATGATCACTGACAGGTTACACGGTCACATTTTCGCCGTTCTGCTCGATATCCCCCACGTGATCATCGACAACAAAATCAAGAAAATTACCAACTTCCGGAAGAGCTGGACGGCGGGATTGGAAAATGTCCGTCTAGCCAACGACTCAGAAGACGCCATTTTGTTGGCGCAAGAATTGCTGCAGAAATACGGTAGTACTTTACCGAAACCTGTCGCTTTCATGGGGAGTAAACCGTGATGTGACTGAATACAGCTTTATGGAAAGAACAGTGCATCACGGGACATTCTCCAGTTTTAAAACAGTTGATTGGTCATTTCAAATTTTCGAATGGGAATTCGGCATTTTCATTGGCTTGTGAAGAAATTTGGAAGGAAATCTAGCCAATGAGATAGTTTTTTTTCTCAAATCCGTATTAAGGTGGCTCACTGGTTACTAGAATGTCTCTTTGTTGGCGTGGCATTTGTCGACGTCATGACGTTGCATTGTTGGGACTTCATGCAAAATGGCGGGAAAAAGAATGGGAGTAGGTAGATTCAGAGCCCCATTCGTGCCCTTTTTTGAATGGCGACCTACCTTAAATTTGAGTTATTAGAAAAAACTACATATTTTAAGGAATACATATTAAAACAATGAAAAAACTGACATGAATTTTGAATATTCTGAAAACAAGTATATCTCAAGTGTTGGGTGTTTTACATAGTATTCACATTGTACCAATTTGCCACAGGTGCACGTTATACAAGCTGAAAATTAGAAAAAAGTAATACGTTATGCCCCAATTTTTATATCATTTTCTGATACAGAATGAACTTCCTGAGCTATACAAAGAATATGAGAAGTCAACATGAATTTGCGCCAAAACCAGGGAGCCACCTTATTCATTCGGACGAGATGTGAAGGTGTGGATTAAACGAAAGGACAAGACCGAGTGATAATAGTTTGCGAAACACAGCATCGACGACATATTAGACTTATTCAGACTCAATATTCAGACGTATATCTTGGAACTCCGCTCCGAAACTAAGGACTCAGTCAAACGACATATTCCATTGGAATTTAGCAACATATATATCATAGAAAAGTGGACACTGTCCGAGAGCGGTCACACAGGTTGAAGAGCACAGAGAGCGCCTATGAATATACGAACGAACAAATTTAGAAACAATGCGCATTGTGGTCTGATCTACTAGTATAGTGATCCATTCGAACGATAATAACGGCTATTAAAGTTGTGTTCGCTTGTGCGATATTTTCGTCTAGGCCCACGAAGACGAAGAGCCACGAGGCGAATTCCGAAATATATGACGTCAAATTTATGTGCGTGTTCAAGGCGGAATTATCCTGAAACTTGATGACGTAGGCCCCCTACATCCATGGCAATAAAACCCCACTTGTACCCCTTGATGCAATGTAGGCCCCAACATCCATGACAATTGAATGACTGGTGGGGATCGTTAAACAATTCAGTTAGCCTGTCACCTCCCTCATGTAACATTACATCAACTTAATTGCCAGCGCGAGGTTCCTGGACTGGCACAGTCGGAAGAGCAAGCTTCAATTTGGTGTATTGGGTTACATATAGGACTTCACGCCTTGCGGCACTTGCACCTTGCATTGACAATGACAATTTAATTTGGTTTCGTGTGATATAAGCGATGTTACATTTCTGGATAAGTGATCACGTGTCATACAGATGAATGAATACAGAATTCATCACGTGATTTACAGAGATATAATACGTCATCAGGGTTTGGGACCATTTACCAGTGGATGGTCTTCAATCGCTGTAGTGTGAGAGCTCCCATCTTCATCAGTCACATATGAAATCGTGCAGTGTCCTAAATTGTGCCTCTCTGATTTTCCGGTTCTTTTCTCTGTTACACACTGTGACCAATATGGTTCAACGAAATTGGTTTCACCAGAGACTATATTAATAAGACGAACTCTGGTCCCACGTGCGAACCATTTTCGCTGCTTCACTCCAATGGTATCTTAAATGTTGATTCATTTGTGCAGCGCATAATCTACCAAATCTAGATCCATACTGAATCAAACTTTCTAAGAGTGTAAGAGACAGTGAGAAAGGTTCCAAAGCAACAGTTTTTTTTAGGAGTGTAGACACTCTCAAGGTCGTTTAGGAATTCTTCCTGAATGTTCAGGCCGTACACCCACAACTCATTTTCAGGGATTCCAGCCTGAATCGCAGGACCATTTCCTGAATTCTAGGGACTTCATTACTGAATTCAGGATATATGTCGGATGTCCTGGATTTCAAGCTAAATGATTAAGCGGAATAATCATTGGGGAACGTGTAACTCGAAGATTGAAAACGGAATCCTTGAATACTGAATAACTTTCAGAGTGTATGAGTTTATTCCATGGCCTGATTCTTTTAATATATGACGACCTTATTTCTTTCTGAGAAAACTGACAAGCGGAGACTAATGAACCATGATGGATTATGGTAACAGATAGCTTCGAAAGCCTCATAATTGCGAATAACTAACTGTTTGAAGACTGGAGTAAAGCGTTATGCCACGTCGAGTGGTGGAGGCCCGTCTCCTTAATATACAACAGCTGTCACGGTAATTATCCGGTGACCGATATCCGTTGGCAGAGAATTTTCTAAGCGAGGTACTTACCAAATCGGAATCTGTTTTGTATCTTCATACACAAGCCGATATCTCCGTTCACACTTCGAATTAGACTTGATAAATCAGCCCACCGCTTTTCAGAAGAATTTCATCCTCGCGAGCCAGTTTATCAATCGATAGGTTACGATCGGTAGGTACACTGGCTTGGTTAGTTACCGATAGCAGTTCTGGATATACATAGCTCAAGGGATTTCCACTAAACCGAATCAACCAGCAAGCGCGCTGAAGCAGCTCACCAGGCCAATCCGCAGGGTGGTTTGAGTTTTGACTGGTTTGAATTTCATCACCGGCCAGACTTTCTTCGAAGTTAGGCTGAAATCGAAATCGGGTGTCAGAGCGAAAGATACCGACGCGCTAATTCAAAACAACCGCTGAGGATGAAATGTACGAGATTGTGTAATAGACGCAACGACTCGAGAACTCATCCGAATCACCAAAAAGGTCCAGGTAATCCTCTTCGAGGATTTAGGAATTACCCGGACATGTGCAGATGGAAGAACTTCTGAATATATACTCGTAGTTGTCGTATTAAGTAGGTTATTGATTGTCTCTCTTGTGTATCTTGCTACACCTATCGACATATTAGGAGCTACACTGACAGAATACGTCTCCGCATAAACACAGTCTCTGGGTAGGTTCTGATTGGCTCGTTTCTGGTTTTTGGTTGAGATTTACACCTCGGAATTTGAATTTGACAGACGTCGTCAGTTTTTCCCACCTCTTGCATATCGCTCCAATTTGAACGCTTTGGGTCTATCAAGGCTACTTCGAAGACGGAACGCAAGAAAAATCGGCTTGTGCGTGAAGATGCATTTTTGAGGCATCCACTTCGGCTGTTATTAACCACTGTAAAAAGTGCGCAGTACGTTTATGGAAAAGCACTGCGTGTACATGTATAAACTGGGTTAAGAGGGGTTAGATATGGAATGATAAATTTAAGAAATAATAGCTCAGTGGTTTGTTTAGGCACGGTTATTTTGGGAAAGTTTCATGAAATTTCCCGAACTAACCGTGTGTAAAATAACCATTGAGCACGCTTATCAAAACATTATTTCTATTCTATTGCAATATTCAAATTGATTGTCAATAAATATTATAATGAAAGGTTGAAAAAATATGTTAACTTTGATATCCTTTCTCCCCTTTGTTGAATACTGATCCACTGATATTGGCATGATGCTCCCGTCTCGGTTGGCATCGTGCCAGTATCAGTGGACGAGTGTATGTGGTCTCTCAAATGGGGAGTGATTCTGTCAGCTGAGTCAGGCTTTGTGGAACATACGTGGATTTAGGTCTATTTGTGTCGCTTTGTTAATTAATTTCACGATGGAAACAACAGTTAAACTCGAGAAAGATATTTCATCTTGTAATTTATTTGTTTGTCTTATTCAATTGTGACTTGTATGGAAGCAGACGTCCCTTTTCTCACCCGACTTGTGAAATAGAATATCCCAAATGAACATCTGCACTTGACACATGTACATTTCCCACAAAACTGTGCTAAAACACTCAAAGAATGCACAGTTAGCAAGTTTTTATAGACAAGTGTTATAGAATATAATTTAGTAATCATCTCTGTTTGTTGATTTGTTTGTCGAAATGTCACGAGACAGTATACAGAAAAAAAATTCCTTAAAAATTTAAGGAATATTCTCCGACTATTACACCAGCGGAATATTCCTTAACATAACTAAGGAATATTCCCCACCATGTTAAGGAAATTCCATAACATGCTACGGAATATTCCTTGTTGAATTTTAAGGGATATTCCGCTGGTGTAATAGTCGGGGAATATTCCTTAAATTTTAAGGATTTTTTTTCAGTGTATAGAACAGTATTTGTACGAGAAAATCGATCGCAAAAAAACTTTTTTTCACTTTCACCAGCAAAAAGGGGAATCGAAGTATTGTTCAGCGGCATCATCAGTGTTATTTCGACTATTTTGCGTTATTCATATAAATATGTTAGATGAATTCGCCTTGAGATTACTACCAGTATAAGGAGAATATATATCTGATATCGCATATGGCATAATTGGTAAAAATATTGATGTGCTATTAGGAGTATTTACCGCTATATATGCTCAATTTGAAAGTATTTTTGAAGTTATATGTAGCTATATGGAGTCTTAATATGGTTCCATATTATTATGTGTTCAACAACTGGTGAGAACCTATCAACGGTGGTTTAATAGTCTATATTAAAACTGATGTGGTTTAGTATATATAATTGGTGCCTATCGCAGACAATTCTGTATTCAGTTTGCGATGTATAAATTGTAAATTCAAGAGACTAAAATATTAACAATCCGATAGAAACCAGATCTAGGAATCGCTGCACTGGCCAGTAGCGATGTCTAGGTCTGTTTTTGATCGGAATGAAATATGAGTGGCCTATATATGGCATTGGTATATGAGTGCTTAATAAAACAACACTCGGATTATCAATTAAATATGGTGTGTTTCTTTTTTATGCTGTCTGCTTACATATGGCATTTAAAGTTCATATACATGTTTTATTATTGCTTATTCGACAGACTCGCATCTGAATTTGTTGTTTTTTGTGTACATGTAACATAGTGTATCTCACTTTGAAGCAGAATGATCCTCCGATCATTATTTCCTGGGCATTTGGCGTCAAAAAGCAGTTTGGCCCTTGAAATAAAATAAAATAGTTTATTAACAAAATAAATTAGTTCAATAACGATTGCCTATTACATTATATGTCCTGTTATTTGTTTTTAACATTGTCAAAAACTATGCGCGTCTGAAAAAGGTTATGTCGAATGTTATGAAAAAGGTTATGTTTTGGGTAAGCGAACTATGCGGATACCGCGAGGAGTTCACTCCCTTGACTGATAGAAAATAGTGTATGAGTTGTTCGCGCCTTTTGATTGTTTAAATCGGGCATGTTTAGGAAGTAAAGGCTATACTCGTCTGTGGTACGGGCCGAGTCTACGTCTTGATTTAAAGATTTCAAATATTAAAAATAAATAATACTGAAGATTGATTAATTGGCTGCAGAGTCGAATGAATTCTGGAGGCCCAGATCAACATGTAATTTCTTCTTCAGCTTTAGCCAGGTCAGGTGTTCTAGGTTGAATAAACATGATGTGTCTTTGAAATGAACCACCCATTCACAATCATTACAGGGAAATCAGTCAGTCTGCCTATCCACTGTCCCCATTATCGCTATTATGAGGTCATCATTCAAGGGGTGAGTAGTAGGTTGTAACGTCGTTTTCAACCTTGTTTCAGTCATATCACGACGGTGCCTACATGTGCCAGAACACGAGAGTGCTCACAGTTCCTATTAGCCTGGACACTGAACAGCCCAGCCAGTAAATACGAATGACTACGCTGTATGAGTGAGTGAGTGAGTAGGATTTAACGTCGTTTTCGACATTTTTTCAGTCATATTACGACGGTGCCTACATGTGTCAGAACACGAGAGTGTCCACAGCTCCTATTATCCTGGACACTGATCAGCCCAGCCAGTACAGCACAAGTCCAATACAATGGGTGACTGACAGCCTTTCTTTTATTATTTGGATGTTGGATTGGGCTGTACCCAAGTTTGATTGGTATGTTTTAGTTTGGAGACAGTGGTAGTAGGGAAAGTGGATTTCGAGGCTCATTCGCCTCACTGCGCATGCGAAGAAAAAAATGGGGCGGTCCTGTGGCGGGTGTGCGCAGGAGTGTTGTGCGCAGGTATGACGTCACTTACGGTCTGGGTGAATGGGGTGTGACCTTGGGGGCATGTATTCATCCGCGGTGATGCGGTCTGGTGGTGATGCGGTCTGCCTCCGCGGACCGAAAGTAGTCCCATAACCGTGGGTTTCCGTGAGAATGTTCGGCAATCTGTAGGGACCGCTAGTGGACCGATCGGATCGAGTAAGGTCTCAATATGAAGCACACGTGAGGGAGTATCCAACAGGCTGGGTGTGACGTAGAACTGACGTCATTTTGCGTATGCGCAGTAGAGAAAGTGTATGGAAATAGACGTTTTGGGGTCTAGGTGGGCTACTAGTGGGCCGATTGGATCGTATGAGGTATCAATGTGAAGCAGTCGTGAGGGAGCATCCACCTGGACTAGTGTGTCGTTCGTTGTCAACACTCTGCGCATGCGCAGAGAGGGAATTGTGGGAAAAGGGTATGGAAATGGACGTTTTGGCATCTAGGGGAGCCCCTAATGGGCCGATGGAGTCGTATGAGGTACCAATGTGAAGCATATGTGAGGGGGCATCCGCCTGGACTAGTGTCTCGGCGGTTTTCAACATTCTGCGCATGCGTAGACAGGGAAGTTTGGGAAAAGGGTATGGAAATAGACGTTTTGGGGTCTAGGGGAGCCCCAAATGGACCGATGGAGTCGTATGATGTATCAGTGTGAAGCATATGTGAGGGGGTATCCGCCTGGACTAGTGTCTCGGCGCGTTGTCAACATTCTGCGCATGCGCAGACAGGGAATTGTGGGAAAAGTGTATGGAAATAGACGTTTTGGGGTCTTGATGGGCCACTATTGGTCCTATGGAGTCGTATGAGGTATCAATGTGAAGCATTCGTGAAGAGCATCCGATGGGATGGATAAGACGTGGAACTGACGTCATTCTGTGCATGCGCAGTAGATAAAGTGTATGGAAATAGACGTTTTGGGGTCTAGGTGGGTCCCTAGTGCTCCATTGGTTCGAGTGAGGCTCTCTTCAGTCATGTCATGGGTGTTTTCACAGAAAAAAAATAAATGAAAAGTGGAACACGGAGTTTACCCCTACAATATACAATATACGGGAAATGCCTGTATGGTGGTATAGGTCCAACCTGGGAATTTTTTTTGTGGGCTTTACTATGGGTCGTGGGGTCTCGTGTTTCTCGTCTCGCCAAGAAAATCACAATGGGAAGGGTCCCGGAGCGAAGCGGTGAAATTTTTCGAAAAGCACCGGGTAGGCCTGTATATAGCCCCATATAGCTCCATACTGGCTATGGGGGTATAGGTCCAACCTGTGAAATGCACACACGTTCATTGTGATATGGGTTGCTTGGATTTGTTTTTCACGTCTCGTCATTTAGAACACGATGGGAAGGGTCCCGGAGCGAAACGGTGAAATTTTTGGAAAAGGTTCACCGAGGCCTGTGTAGGTCCATATAGCTCCATACTGGCTATGGGGGTATAGGTCCAACCTGGAAAATTCACACACGTTCATTGTGATATGGGTTGCTTGGACTTGTTTTTCGCGTCTCGTCATTTAGAACACGATGGGAAGGGTCTCTAAGCGAATCGGTGAAATTTTTGGAAAAAATATATTCTGAGTATTTATCAGTGCATGGATGAATGCATTCACCCGATGGGAAGATTCCGTAATTTGTTCACGAAGAACGTAACATTGGTCACCCTCTCTACGACCCATTGGCAGTTGGGGCGCTGTTCATAGGCCCATCCCAAGACATCCAATTGGACCACTTGGTCCAGCACGGGCTGTAGCGACGCCCGGTTAATGATGGTAAACGTTTGGTCAAATACCCGGATGTTACTGCTCGGGTAAAAGTATCGAAAAAAAATGGCCTTTGGTGGCAAGCTCTCACTTCGCCCACTGAAAAATCTCCTCTCTCCTCGTGCAAAGATCACACCCGGCCAAGGGTACACCTTCAAGGCAGGTCAGGCATCGCTGGCGATGCTAGCGGAGATCTCCGGGCTCTCCCCTGGTTGAGCACACACTAAAGAAATCATCTATCATTTCCATAGTTATGGGCGGGTATCTTTTGGTAACTCTTTTGGGGAGTCGAGTGGGAACCGGCACCTTTTCGTCAATCTTCAACGATTGCTCGTCTGCCTTGGAATTGGCTGGCTTTTCCATTTGATCGGGTCTGCCACAGGTTGTGAGAAATGTACATCTAACATGCGTGTTTCCGTATTTATAGTTAGAGGGTAGGTGACCGTCCTATCGACCAATCAGAAGCCATCATTTCAGAAAGTTCCTCCGTATTCCATCCGGGTACTGTGGTTTTACATCAGGGTCCTCACTGAGGTCATATGCAAATTATTGAGGTCAACAGGTGTCCAAAACCCGGATGTAAGATGAGGACCCTGATGTAAAACCACAGTACCCGGATGGAAGACGGAGGAACGACGGGAAAAACCCACTTGGAATCCCGGATGTTGACAAGATCCCGGATGTAAAAATTATATTGAATGGGTCTGAGCATATTGATGCGATGAGAGGAAGGTTTCGGAGAGAACGTAATTCTACATTGTGTACGGATGGATACAAACACAAACACACACACACACGCGCGCAATGCGGCTCATGAAAAATCCGGATGTAAGCTGAGGACCCGGATGTAAAATCCACTGCCCACTCACACACACACACACGCGCGCAATGCGGCTCAGTCGTACACCAGTACATCTCAGTCCTCCACTTGGGGGTAGTTGAACTGAGTGTGCTAAAAATAGATCACCAGCTAGCGTGCTATTAAAGGAAAGCGGCCTGGCCGTTTCATCAGACACTCTGTCAGCCACCAAGATGTTCACTTGCACAACTTGCCAGAAGCAGTTTACTCGTCTAGACAATTTACGTCGCCACGAGACCGCCGCCCACAACGGCGGACGGTATACTTGTATAACCTGCGCACTGTCATTTAATCGGGAAGATGCTTTACTGCGCCACGAACGCTCACTCCACGAGAGCGCGATGGAACAATGTAATGAATGTGGTCAACTCTTCAAACGACCCAGTCCGTTACGACGGCATCAGCGTTTGATTAATGGTCCGTCTCTACGGTTTAGGCGACAACTACCCACTAAAGAGGCACCCAGGAGGGTCAGGCCCAGTGAAGATGAGCCCGGGGAGACGAATGCCACTGGTGATGCGATCACGGAGAGCCCGCCTATACCCACAGTTCAGAAGAGCCTGGATTTCCAACCGGACTCCAGCGTTACGGTTTCGAGTCATACGCCTGACAACATCGAACATTTTCTAGACGAGCCCATAAATGTTCCTAGCGATCTCTTACAGGACGCCCATCCAGTGAGTGACATCTATCGGCGCCATTGGTCCATGATACGGCAATGTTTCCACCGTCATCGCCCTATTCAAGATATCTACAATTTCCGACTGACCCACCTCGCCCGTCTACGCAGCTACGTGGAAGCCATCTTCAATGACCAAGCTACGTCCTTCAAATTAAATCTGGCGTTTGGTTATGTACTGCAGCATGAGGAGACAGGCCAAGTCCGATACTTCTACCCGAGCAGTAACATCCGGGTATTTGATCAAGCGTTTACCATCATTAACCGGGCGCCGTTACAGCCCGTGCTGGACCAAGTGGACCAATTGGATGTCATGGGATGGGCCTATGAACAGCGCCCCAACTTCCAATGGGTCGTAGAGAGGGTGACCAATGTTACGTTCTTCGTGACCAAATTACGGAATCTTCCCATCGGGTGAATGTATTCATACATGCACTGATAAATACTCAGAATACGTAAACAACTATCTGAGGATATGTTGCCTCAACGGTATCCTGGCCTGCCCGACGATGATTAGAACAAACGTTTCAGAGCGAACATGGCCGAAGATGGAACTTTCTGAAATGGAGACTTCTGATTGGACAGGAATACATCTCACGGACAGGAACGAATATGACAGAAGCAAATGGTGGCCTCTGATTGGACAAGAGTTTTCTTGAATTGTAAACATACCCAACGTGGCTCCCCGTGCGTGGGTATGATGTAAGATAATAAACTATATGAAAAAACTTCTTGTTGTTGTTGTTCTCTCATGTGTCATCCTTGTTGTTGTTGTTGTTCTGTCTCCGGTCTGTTAAGGCGTAACGACGGACGTCACTGCATTTCGAAGAATTAGTGACAATTCCATGGAATATCTAGAAAATCAGAGCTTCTGAGCTATTTCACCAGGGCGTTGAAGCATTGAGCTTGGTGTTGGCGGGCGTTGCTACAAGATGACACCTCACACGACGCATTCGGACCAAGGATGGTCCATCTCTACACCAAATACCTTCCTTCACTGCCCCAAAATATCCGCTTTCGCTACTACTCGTACTGATGACGTCACCGATGACGTCACAGATGCTGCGGGCATGCCTCAAATCGGGGTGTACACCCCGAGAGCTACAACATGACACATCCCACGACGCATTCGGACCAAGGATGGTCCATCTCTACACCAAATACCATCCTTCACTGCCCCAAAAGGCCCACTTTCGCTACTACTCGTACTGATGACGTCACCAATGACGTCACAGAAGCTGTGGCAGCCCTCAAATCGGGGTCTACACCCCGAGAGCTACAAGATGACACTTCCCTAGACACATTCGGACCAAAGATGGTCCATCTCTACCCCAAATTCCTTACTTCACTGCCCCAAAATGCCCACTTTCGCTACTACTCGTACTGATGACGTCACCGATGACGTCACAGATGCTGTGGACAGCCCCAAATCGGGATCTACACCGCGAGAGCTACAAAATGACACCTCCCAGGACGCATTCGGACCAAGGATGGTCCATCTCTACCCCAAATACCTTCCTGTACTGCCCCAAAATGACCACTTTACTTACTACAGCCAACTGCGCATGCGCAGATTAACGCGACTTGCATTTAAAAACACGCCATTCTGACTCTACTCTATCTTCGCTTTGACACCTTGCGCGACCCATTCGGACCCATAGCGGTCCATCTCTACCCGAAGCACACCCCCACATAACCACAAAATGCCTGCTTTCTTACTACGGCCAGACTGCGCATGCGTAGAATATTGAAAACGGACGGACCATTAATCCAGTCGGGTGCTCCTCCAAAATAATACCCCATACGACACCATAGGATCATTAGGGGCTCACCTAGACCCCAAAACGTCCACCCAGTATGGACCTATCCCCCTATAGCAAGTATGGGCCTATATGGGCCTACCCAGGCCTCGGTGAACTTTTTCCAAAAAAATCACCGTTTCGCTTCGAGACCCTTGCCATCGTGTTATAAATGACGAGGCGTGAAAAACAAGTCCAAGCAACCCATATCACAATGAACGTGTGTGAATTTCCCAGGTTTGATCTATACCCCCATAGCCAGTATGGAGCTATATGGAACTACGCAGGCCTCGGTGAACTTTTTCCAAAAAATTCACCGTTTCGCTCCGGGACCCTTCCCATCGTGTTCTAAATGACGAGACGTGAAAAAACAAATCCAAGCAACCCATATCACAATGAACGTGTGTGAATTTCTCAGTTGGACCTATACCCCCATAGCCAGTATGGAGCTATATGGGGCTATATACAGGCCTACCCGGTACTTTTCGAAAAATTTCACCGCTTCGCTCCGGGACCCTTCCCATTGTGATTTTCTTGGCGAGACGAGAAAAACGAGACCCCACAACCCATAATAAAGCCCACACAATTTTTTCCCAGGTTGGACCGTATATTGTATATTGTAGGGGTAAAGTACGTGTTCCGCTTTTTGTTTATTTATTTATTTTTTCTGTGAAAACACACATGACATGACTGAAGAGAGCCTCACTCGACCCAATGGACCACTAGGGACCCACCTAGACCCCAAAACGTCTATTTCCATACACTTTATCTACTGCGAAGTTCCACGTCTTACCCACCCCGTCGGATGCTCCTTCACGAATGATTCACATTGATACCTCATACGACTCCATAGGACCAATAGTGGCCCACCAAGAACCCAAAACGTCTATTTCCATACACTTTCTCACAATTCCCTGTGTGCGCATGCGCAGCATGTTGACAACGGCCGAGACACTAGTCCAGGCGGATGCCCCCCTCACATATGCTTCACATTGATACCTCATACGACTCCATCGGTCAATTAGGGGCTCCCCTAGACCCCAAAACGTCTATTTCCATACCAGTTTCCCACAATTCCCTGTCGGCGCATGCGCATAATGTTGAAAATGGCCGGGGGACTAGTCCAGGCGGAAGCCCCCTCACATATGCTTCACATTGATACCCCATACGAATCCATCGGCCCATTAGGGGCTCTCCTAGATGCCAAAACGTCTATTTCCATACCCTTTTCTCACAATTCCCTGTCTGCGCATACGCAGAATGTTGACAACGAACGACACAGTAGTCGAGATAGATGCTCCATCACGACTGCTTCACACTGATACCTTACGATCCAATCGACCCACTAGTACCCACCTAGACCCCAAAACGTCTATTTCCATACACTTTCTCTACTGAGCATGCGCATGATGGCGTCAGTTCTACGTCACACCCCGCCCGTTGGATACTCCCTCACGTATGCTTCATATTGATACCTCACTCGACCAGATCGGTCTAATAGCGGTCCCTACAGATTGCCGAATATTCTCACGAAAACCCACGGTTTTGGGACTAATTTCGGTCCGCGGAGGCGGAGGCGGAGGCGGAGGCGGACCGCATCATCGCCAGACCGCACCACCGCGGAGGAATACATGCCCCCAAGGTCACGCCCCATTCACCCAGACCGGAAGGTACGTCATACCTGCGCACAACACTCCTGCGCACACCCGCCCCAAGACCGCCCCATTTTTTTCTGCGCATGCGCAGTGAGGCGAATGAGCCTCGAAATCCACTTTCCCTACTACTGACAGTTTAACAGTATCATTGTCATAACTGTGCTGAAAGCTTGATGGGTTTGACACTGCACCCATTTTAAGTCCAGAGAATACCACTGGCGGGACCGGAGTCTTCTGAATGGTTTTATATAATTTCATCCGGGAATGTCGGCGCCCCATACAAGCCCACTTTCCGTAGAAACTATATATGATACTGGCGAGGTTGTCAGGATATGAAAATTTTCCGGATATAACAAGAACATTAGTGAACAACGGCATCTGAAAAGTTTCCACGTCTGCGTTTCCAGCTTCTTTGGCGCTGTACCGGTGGTGGTAGCCTCGCTTCCTTTCGCGAGGACCTGTCCACGATCTGCTGACAGTTTCCGACGACCCGTCACGTTGGCCTCCGTTGCTGGACCCTCCGTCTTCCTTCTTCTGCGGTCGGCGCGGTGCGCCCGTGATCCTTTGTTACTTTATTATAATTTTTCTTCTAGCAATCTGGATCGTCGAAGTATGCCAGGTCGTCATAAGGCCGTCTGTGTGACGTCGACGCCGCGGTTGTTTACGGCCATTTCTCCCCTCTTGTGGCTTTCTCCCGCCAGTTCTTCAACGTCAGCTCGTGTGGACGGTCACGAACACAGCAATGATCGTCTGAACTTTTGCAAAGTGTCTTAACGTTTGTCGTATGGGCGTCGCACGGTAGAGCGGTTCCTCATCTATCAACGAGCGGCAGTCCAGCCCAGCATTTGTGAGTAAGCCGGTTCCTTCTCCATCCTGTACATCAGGGCTGGCACATGACTATTTGTCTTGGTGTCACACCTCTGCTCTCCTCATCTTCTTGCATCGGACTTCCCTTGTATTTCTGCATTCAATGAAGTGGCCACCCGGATGGTGACCAGTGAACATGTTTGGTTCCCGTGCCTTGACCTTGATGACCTTGGCAATCCTCTTCAATTCCTCCTCGTGTGAGTTCTACTTAAATGCCTTGTAATTCTGACAGGACGGGCACATCTCGGTTGGCTTGATGTACTCAGGTCGCTGTCCCTTCCAGAATGTCAAGTCTAATAATTTAATTGGTGTGGCCTGGTCGAATTTCTGTTGACTGTTCCAGACTCGGAACACCGTTCCTTCCTATAACAGCGACATGTATCTCCTCTTCCTTGGTGACGTGACAGCGTGTGCCAGAAACCTTCGGAACGAGTCCATTCTGTGGATACAGTATCTACAGGTACAGTTGGATTCGTTTCGCTTAACAGAGCCTACTGGCTAGTGATTGAATATGACTGGGTTGTGATATATTTTCTGCCTGGACTTCCACGAACTTTCTGTCTGGCGTTGTGACTTTTCCATTGATTGACAACAGTGCGTGTGATGAACGGTTTGTAATGTACAGAAATTTGTCATGCCCTAACGAACTCTGAGACATTGTATTTCATAACTTTCTTGGAACATTCTGGACGGAATCTTCAGACAGGTTGGTAACATGTATTGGACGCGACGTTCAACATTAATTTTCTCTCTCGCCCTTGAACAATCTTCTTATGTGTTCCATGGTAATGCCTTATATGAACTGTTGGCATCTTTCGTATATTGTGCACGTTTTGTTTTGTTTATTATCGATAATACTGCATGCCCAGTGAAGTTGATAAATTAATGATAAATCTGGTAGATTGCATGAACTTTGTGACTGGTGAATTTACTGATTTGCGTTTTGATAAATCTAGCCTTTGAACTTTGGATGAGAACATTGTGATGTGGTTCCACGGTGATTTATGATTTATGATTTTTTTATTAGTATTTTTATCGTGATCGGTTTCCATAATAGCTAGTGTAGATGGTAAGCTAAACACTTAACTCATTTGAACTAAATGAAACCAAGGCTATCGCGTATATTGATAGAACGCATTTGAGCTAAATGAAACCAAGGCTATCGCATATATTGATAGAACGCATTTGAGCTAAATGAAACCAAGGCTATCGCGTACATTGATAGATCCTTGATACACTGAGTATATGTACGTAATAGTTATTGCAGCATGTAATACTGGAAGGGTATGAGAGCCTGGTTGATGTCGGATGACGAGCCCTTACAATCCTCGATTAGGTTATAGGAGCCTGGATATTTGTGTTTATTTGTGGTTATTTGTTTTTGTAACATCCTGAATTGTAATTATTATTGTTTGGATCCTAAGATATAAGTCTAAGACGTTGGATGACAATTTGGTTTCAATTAACACGTATTAAGCGCAGTACATATTGTGTCCATGTCAACCATAAAATTTCTAGCTTTCATAATGAGTATTAAACATAAGGTCCTAATGTTAATCCTTCAGGATGAGGTATGAATCAGCACTGGCCATGCTACAGAAATCTAATACTTGGTGATAACCATGAAAAAGGTTTAAGACAAAAGCACGGAATAATTGTGTCTGTGTTTAACTATTTTTGTTGGAACAATATTGAGATACCATGCAGTTATATGAATTGGGCAATGTGCGTTGTCATTTGTGCAAAATTCTTTTGTCATAACTGATCGAATTTCATCGCGTGAATCCTTTCTACTGACATCACAGTCTTTCTTGCACTGAACTGGTATGTTAGTTCTGTTTCGGAATAAGTGTGTTTTTACGGGTGTGGTCTGGAAAATAGAGTCTGCTACTCTCTATTCTAAAGAATTCCCTTTCTTGCAGATAGGATTCAAATGCCTAACCTTGCTATTACCAGACTCTTGAATGTTACAAGAATTATTGCCCGTTTGAATGCCACTCCTTGACAGGCATTGACTAAGGTGGTACATGTTTCGTTGCAGCCATTGACTAAGGTGGTGCATGTTCCGTTGCAGCCATTAGCTGACGTTGACGATATGACAATTGACGCATCAGTGCGTGACATTTTGATACATTGTGGTGAAGGTGACCTATAACACCAGTATACAAAATTATTCCGAGCTCATTGAATCCTCATCACATGATGCTGAGACAGATCAGAACGGAGTGTCGGTAAAATCAGGTGTGTTTTGTAGAGGATTCTGTCAATGAGGATGCTATACTGTACACATACAAAATATGAAGTGTTGATGTGTAGGGCCTATAGCACAAAATCACAAGCAAGTTGGTAAAACTAGGCACACAGGATCTCATTTCTGCCGCTAACGTGTTGATTTGGGTGGGGGCGTCCTCTGAGGGGGAGGTGGGGGTGGGAAGGAGCCTAATGTCTCGAGCAGTATTTCAGGTTTTCCATCAATATACTCTATTCCATACCCCAATATTTCAAGCACGTGAAATCAGACAAAAATTATTTGCGGGGAATGTGAGTTCCACATCCCTACACATGTAGCTGGACATGCTAGTGGGGAACCCTCAATCCCAGGTTAATTACCATTGGTGAAGTTAACGTCCAACAAATGCAAAATTGAGCTTGGCATCCGGCACTATATTATTCAGTGATGTATTCCCTTACTGACCCTGTTGCCTCGACGGAGGTCTTTGCGCTCATCCAGCGCTTGTTGTTTTTTTCTTTTTTTTCTTTTATCACTTTTGCCAGTGGGTGTGCGTTTTCATGCATGGAACGTACTCTCACTTGAGGCCAAATTCTGATGTATTGGTTACTGCTGAATTGATCACTCATGCAGTCTCTAGCATCATTTCTTTCCGTCTTCTTATTGTTGTTTCTCTTTTGTTTACTTTGTTTCACTGTTTTGATATTTTAATGTATTTAAATGCTGTTCTACATGTATTTTGTTTTGTTTTGGGGAACTATTTTGGATACGAAGCTGAGGTACTCGAAGGATTTTCCAGCAATTGTTTTGATTTTGTGTAATGTTTTGGTACATTATGTTTTCAGGCAATTGTTTTGGTCATACGTGACATGTGCACACTTGCGGTGTGACTGGCATGTTGTACCTGGAGTATTTGAGTCGAAAATTTTTAATGACTATGGAATTACGGCCTTACGCTATAAAGATGGACTATGATAATTGGAGATATTTAAAATATTTAACTGATATTGCGAATAACGAAATTAGCTATGAAAACGGACTATTCTTTGACCTTTGGAAATCATTTTAATGAATTATGCATTTTGTTACTTGATATGAATAAACTCTCTCTGATCGTCTCATCGATCTTTCGTTGATGGAAGATATGTGAAATGTACGATTTCTTAGCTACCATACTTTCGTCAATTTTATTATACTAACTTTTCGTTAATTTACCTTGAGTGAGGATTCATGATTTCATAAGCTTTCATACTATACATGTACCTTATTATCGGTTCGTATATGCTGTGCAGTACATGTTACATTAGAAACTGATCGACATGACAGATTGGTATGAGAGAATAGTTTTTTTTGGTTCTAAATGGCGCTTGCTATTACAAGTGAGTGAATGAGTGAATAGGGTTTAACGTCGCTTTCAACATTTTTTTCAGCTATATCACGACGGGGAAGGGAAGGGAGGGGAGGGGGAGGGACAGGGGCACCTACTTGTAGGAGAGCAGATCTAATGCTGCCATTTTATAGTGCTGTCCCACTGAAATATCATGCCGTAGGCAGACATGACACCCCACTCAGTCACATTATACTGACACCGAGCGAACCAGTCTTTGTTCTATCCTCTTAATGCTGAGCGTAAGCCTGCTATTACAAACATCATATCCATCGACCTATAGGGTGAAGCATTGCCAGTTATCTTCTATTTGAAATTTTACTTGACTATATTTTCAGTAGGCGTCAGATCCGATTTTCGGTATTCAGCTATACGATTTCATTGCATGGCCAAGTAAACGCACTAAACTTGTACTTCGTGAAACCCAAGTTTGATTGGTATATGTTTAGTTTGGAGACAGTTTCATTGTCATAACTGTGCTGAGAGTTTCATGGGTTTGATACAGCACCCATTCATTCAATTACAGTTATACTATCGTACTGTCCTACCACCAACGATAGAGTTCGCAAATGTTGTAGCGGCCTAACCGCAAATGCCGGGGTTTTTGTGGCTACACATGTCGCCACATTTTGTAGCCACACTCAAATCCCTATAGAGAAATGTAGCCACATTTTGTGGCTACATTTCTCTATAGAGACTGTAGCCACATTTAATTGAAAAATTTCACTGTCATAATAAGCTACTGAAAGCTTCGACAAAATGATTTAAATAAATGTTTTTACAAACATCGAAAATCATCGTATGCACAGAAAAGTGAAGTTTACTTGCGGCCGTTCAGTTCAAAACAGGAACTTACCTCGGCATGTGCACTGCACTCGATGGAAACATGGTTTGTTCTTGTTCACTGTTTAGTTAAACAAGTATGGATGGGAACTATTTGTTATATAAATCGTTCAGGATTTGTCTAAAACGTGGTCTAAATCGCCTCGAAGAGGCGAAATGCAGACGATCCGAC
The DNA here is from genome assembly GCA_036873755.1 of Hanleya hanleyi. Lineage (NCBI taxonomy): Eukaryota > Metazoa > Mollusca > Polyplacophora > Lepidopleurida > Hanleyidae > Hanleya > Hanleya hanleyi. The sequence continues at coordinate 140,369 of JAVTVY010045082.1, read as the reverse complement.
CTTTGTTAAGCAAGCTGTGATTGGCCGAGTTGCTTCATCAAATCCCCGCCTGTACCAAGCGGTTAGCCAATCGCTAACCTCGTTTGCGGGGGCGCGGCTTTATGGAACAACAACGACGAAATATCAGCATGCGATGGATTTATATTCGTGAATAGTTTCCATCCATACAGTTATTTTTTTCAATAAAAATTTGATGTTATAGGATATAATACTATCATAATCATATACTAATTCTGCGACAAGCCTGCGGGTTCCGATAAATCCGACATTAATCGGTAAATGCGAGGTGAGTGCAAGGCCTGGACAAATACCGATATTTTTCTTATTCTTGGAGTTCGTCTGCATGGAAAGTGGCTACAGTTACAGGCTATTCGGGTTTGCCGAGCTATTTCAGTTTGTTATTTATCATAAAAAAGACATTATCTAAAATGTGGCTACACTCTCTATAGAGAAATGTAGCCACATTTTAAAAAATGTGACTACAAATGTAGCCACATTTTGTAGCCACAAAAACCCCGGCATTTGCGGTTAGGCCGTTGTAGCTTCTTCGAGATGCATATATAGTAAAAGCTAGATTCAGCAATGCGTATTCTGTTGTCATCCATTTTAAGTCCAAAGAAAACCACTGGCCGGACCGGAGTCTTCTGAATGGGTATATATAATTTCATCCGGGAATGTCTGCGCCCCATACAAGCCCTCTTTCCGTCCAAACTTCCCACAAATTATAACCAGGAAATAAATTAGTAAATAATAGTCTGATCTGATTTTTTTTGTCGTTCCGGAGATAGGGGCGAAAGTTTGGTAGCCTCCCTCTCCCCCGCCCCTACAGGCTTGATAGGGTTAACAACGGCACGTCGTCCCTTACTGGCTATGGCAGTGAATTTTATTAATAAGATACTTGTTTTCTTGAAGACCAACACGGTTGACAGGCAGGTGCACTTATTACGCCTATTGTTATGTCATCAAAGTAACCAGACGAACTACTGCATTCGCCAAACTTCGATATGAAGGACTTCATGAACATAAAATTAATAAATTTGACGTATTTCAGCCCGACGCCCATTCTCCACGTATATCAGTTCACTATGGAACAACTAAATTGTAATATTTTTTTATAGATGTGAAAATCATGTAGGAGGAATAAAATATATTCTCAGAATCCATATCAAAGTTTTCATTGGATCTGAACATTTTTTTTGTGACAGCCGTAATTAAGAAGGAGGGGCATGTAAGAAATTTTGACATTTTTTTCAGGTTGAAATTTTCAAAAAGGCATTAAATTATCAAGCGCGCATTATTTCATCCCAGAAAGATAGGAAACACAATTAAACGCAAGAAAATTGACTATTTCTTTGAACTAACTCGAAAATGACTTTGTGGAGCAAAATTGATGAAAAATGTAGTGGATTTCTCGAAGTAGAATTTGGAAATTGAAGAAATGTAGTGACTATTTAACTCACGAATAAAGTTGAATCATCTCTTCGTTGAGGGTAAACAAGACCTACTTGAAGAAGAATGCTACACGTGGTCAAGCAAACTGAATTGTTCAGAAAAATGGCGATTCACATTTCTTCCTGCTCAGGTGGACTTTTTCCGGCCTCGATACATTAACCCTTTGCACATAATTGAACACCTGTCAATCAAAGTCAGTCTGAATGAGACAGTCGTTCAATGTGTTGTTGTTGTTTCGTGTTGTTGTTGTTGGCACATGGTCCAGAGGGTTAATGTCATTTAGCTACGCACGTTTATGCTCACCCATTTTCATCGACAAACACTTTCAGAACATGTGATCGGAATGGAGAACCATTCACCCGGGAATGTCTGAGGGCTACTCACCGAAATTCACTATACTACCATCTTTGTTGTCTAAATTTGATGTAATTAGACGAATGATCTGTTTTTTTCTCAGTTTTATCAAATCATCAAATCTCGCGCGATTTCTCGGGAAGCACGCGACAGGATATTAGAGTAAGGCAGCTCGAAACAGTAGATCTCCAGAGAGGTTGACAAAAATGATCTGCAATGAAGCTGTCGAATTAAATATTGTGTATGCTAAATATCACCATATTTTACTGAATTATGATGCTTCTCTGATGTTTATACATGTTATGGACCATATTTTCGACATGCCTATTTGGGCGTATGAATATTATTGAGATGTGATGGGTCACCTTGATTGGAAGAGAAGCACGCTCTGTCACATTCCGAACTGTGTGAAGTCGAAGCGCTAAATTCGATCGCTATGTCAGATGAGGTAAAAATCCGCTATAGTTTATTTTCTATGAATAACTTTATTTCTTTGTGACGTCGGAGGCAAAATGGCGAGATTTCAGCGGTCATTGGTGTATATGAACAGAGTCGAAAATGTATGTACGGCCGCGTGCTTCCGGTGAAATGGATAATTTTGCTCGTAGGCTCTCCACAACTTATATGAGTCATTTTATTGGTCCTTTTCCTGGCCTGTTATAGTATTTATTTTCTGAAATTCTGTGTTATTTCATTTCATTTTTGCTTCACAAAGGTATTGAAAACATTACCCTCCCCGGGAAATACATATTTTTCTCATTTCATGTCTCATGATATCATTGTGTCATAAAATTTGCTCATTATAATGACAGGCGTTTTTGAACATTTAGGCTTGGCAAAAAGATCCTGATGATCCTTAAGGGGGTGATATATGTTTAACTACCTTTTTTTCATAGAATCACAGGTGATCTGATTACTAAATAGGCAATACAGTTGGTGGCCAATATCATATACCAAAATGTTCTCCAAACCTTGGTGAATATGACACCCTTTTGAACATTAGTTAACACTTGTTCACTAAAGAATATTATTACAGAAACAAAGTATCTCGGCAACAAAAACTATGTCAGAAAAGAAAATCTCATTGGAAAGTATTTTAAAACATTTTTTTTATCATTTACTATTTCAACATAATTGTCCAAGGCAATGGTAATTCGTGTCAGCCAATAAGAAGGACAGTCCAAAGTGGTCTGGAGTCATCCAAGACAGACCTGTGTGTCACACCCCTATCACCAACCTGTGTTGGTTTGAAAAGCTAATACATCTAAACCAGTTTGTGCCTATTGTGGTCCATTCATTCACAGTCTGTTCTGATTGTGCCTGGTTCTAAAAGAAGCTGCATAATTAATTGCCAATTCACACATATCTGTGATTTGATCCACATGTCAGGTACACAAAGACGATTACTGATAAAGTAAAAAATAATTATATAAAACTACGTCTCAAAACAATTTTCATATCTAACATAGTCTTTGTTGTAGTACATTTTTTTAACTGCTTTTCGATATTGTGTGTTTAATATTTATGCACTTCTGCTGTCAGGCCTAAGAACAATTGTTTTGTGGATTTTTATTTATGTAGATACATCCTCATGTCAAACATGTTATGGTGAGATTCGCCGTGGCACAAGGAACATTTTGATGTATGACATTACTATATTCATGCAGAATACACCAAAGAAGAGACTCTATCCTTTTGCACAACTTTCAAAACGTTTCCCCTACATCACCCCATTAAACAAATAATATTTTCATGATAAATATACTCTTGTTTTCTATAAATATGGGAAGTTAAACCGCGCATTCCATAGCCAAGGTTTGAAAAAATTTACAAATAGTCAGCACTGTAGATACCGTTTGATCTGCAGGTGGCATTTAAACAGTAAACCACAACCTTAATATTTTCTTCCGGTTTGATGACGTCACTGTTGCCAATGGTAACTTCCGGTATACGGCCATCCTCTGTTATTATATGGAGGTTATTTTCCTCTTTATCTGGACAGAGCCTATGAAAAGTAGTTCGCTCATGTGCAACACTCAAGGAGTTGTTCGGCCGGATTCAAACTGGACCGTGCGTACGTGGGGTTTCCCGCTATACGTCAACGAGGTAAAGGTCAACTTTCGCTATTGGAGGCAGGGATGATAAATGAGCCTGCGAAATGGAACACGCGCTGTGGGGAGGATGCACTGTGTCTTGTTCAGCTGTTAAGCAACATTCTGCATATATTGACCAATCATATCACTTGTTTACCGCGACCATGGCGACAGTGACGAGCTTGGAAAAGACCATAGCTTGTGGGGTACCCGGTGGCAGATGAACACGCACATTTTCAACAACCATGAACATTAATAAATATAAAGGAAAGATAGTGTAAAACAAAATCTATTTGAAGAAAAAAATAAACCCATTTATCTGCCATCAAACATCCAACAAGCCAGGCAAATGTAGGAAACACTGAAACTTTAAAGGCGGTCTGCGATGTCAATGTATCCGACCTCACCTTTCCACTGACGGACTTGAATTGGGTGAAATAACGCATGGATTTCTACAAAATTTCACTGATCTATCCATTAATATTTTATTGTTATGCATGCTTGGGTTAAATTTTTTACATTCGGTATCAGCGAATAGTTTAGCACAGAAAGTGAAATCATAACGTATTTTACCATCAGCGCAGTTTTTGTATGTCACGTAACTGAAATGAAGACGGAACGCGGTCTGCTATGCAAGATGGTCAAGGGTTCGCCTTTGGCTCACAAATAGTAACCTTGAAGTTGTGAAGATGAGAGTTCGCCTTTGGCTCACAAATAGAAACCTTGACGTTGTGAAGATGAGAGTTTATAGAAGTAACCAACCACGAGAGACGCTTCTATTTGTCGAACTCTTCTTTGTACCCCGTGATATTCCGCAAGAGAAAACCAATAAGCCTGCAAATTCAGACAATGTAAAGAGTGAACGATCTTAGATAGCATATTCACGTCGTCTCACATAACGGAATACCCCAAAATACAGTTCCACACTACAGTGTTTTTTAAACGCATTGTATCGCTGTGTAGGCTTGGACCAGAAATGCATTCAGCTCGGCTGAAGGCGGGAATATAAATCCATGCAAATTTATGGGTATATTTGCATGTACTTGTTTTGGAGCGTGCCACTCCCTATTTAGTTTCTCAATAGTTACCGTTAGTGACAATACTTCAATTTAGACTATAAATGGTCGAGGGTCAGGTGATTATCGAATATGCTGCCTATAAATGTCGAGTCTCTCGGTCAATTGGCCCACTCGTCTGTAGATTTTCCTGCGGAGACAGAGGGTTGTTTGTACAAGACACTATAGGTGAGTTTTTGTTTGCCGACGATTTCATGCAATATAGTCCATTATTATATTTATTAGAGTGTCTCCCTATATAAATTGTAATGAGATAAAACTGCATATTGCCCGGTCAATAAAACCGCGTATTCCACCCCCATGGAATATACACTAAAGGGAGATAATTACAACAGAGGTCGCCCCGTTCTTTCAGTCGCGCTGCAAACGGTAGCCGATCACGGAGCAGTTCGTCGAGTTGATTTTAGCTGGAGAACACAGCAGAAATAAATTATCTCCCCCATCTAATTGTAAGTAGAATCGTACCCAAGCACATTATTGGAGTAGCTAACAAGCGGCATCGAACAACTATGCGTGCGTTGCGAGATTTACACGATAGTAGTGAAGCAGCTCCGAATCAATGAAATCTCCGGCATGAAAAATAATGTTGCTGGCGATTACTCACTGAAAGCAATCAACTCAGAAGGATTGCGCTCTTCCAAAATAAACATAAAACATTATTTTGCTGGAGAGATAATAGATTAGCACAGAGTTAAGTTGATAAATATAATAATGAAATTATTGCCTTGTTGTGAGGGGAAATGCATTTTCGTTGCCCCTCGGCTGTGCATATTGCCCTCGCCTGCGGCTCGGGCAATATACACAGCCTCGGGGCAACAAAACTGCATATTCCCCTCAAAACAAGGCAATATTTTCATATGAATCTTAAACCCGCAGTAGACTGTATCACTATCAGTTAAGGGGCTGATGTAGGGGAAACGTTTTGAAAGTCGTGTAATAGGAAAGAATCTGTTCTTTGGTGTATTCTGCTTGAATATAGTAATGTCCTCTATCAGAATGTTCCTTGCCCCATGGAGAATTCCACCATAGCAAGTTTGACATACAGGTATATCTACATGAATAATAACCCGCAAAAACAATTGTTCTTAGGACTGCCAGAGCAAGTGCATAAATAATAAACAATATTGAAGAGGTTAAAATTCTGTATAGTGTGTGCTACAACAAAGACTATATTGGATATAAAAATTGTTTTGGGAAGTGTTTTTTATTGTTATTTAGTTTATCTGTAATTGTCTTAGTCTAGAAGTTTTTGGTGGATTGAGCTTACCGGACATGTGGATCAATTCACAGATACGCCTCAATGTGCATCTTTTGGGACCAGACACCATCAGAACCGGTGAATGAATGGACCACAATAGGCAGTTCGGGATTGAATAGAAAGAATTCATGGCATTTCCCTCCCAGACTTCACAAACTGGTTTAGATGTATTAGCTTTTCAGACTAATACAGGTTCGTGACGGGGTTGTGACCACCGGTCTCGGATAGCGCTCTACACAGCTTTGGACTGCCCTTCATATTGGCGGACACGAATTACCATTGCCCTTGAAAATTCCGTTGACATTGTAAATGATGAAAAAAATGTTTAAAAATACTTTCCAAAGAAATTTCCTTTCCGGACCGTCTTTGTAATGTAGCATTGATTTCATACAATTTTTAGGACCATCTTTCAAGAGTGTTTAATCTTTTATTGACTAATGCTGGGAGAGTCGAGACGCTTTGTTTATGTGATTATATTCTCCAATTTACATTGTTTAAAGGGGCGTCCTATTCACATTCAGCAAGGGTTGGGAGCATTTTGGTGTATGTTGGCCAACTATCTCGCCTATTTAGTAATCAAAATCACCTGTGATTCTATGAAAATAGGTAGCTGAACATATATATCACCCTTTTATTTAGGGAATAACTGATGGTGACCGCCTGCCTACACTCTCCAGCGATTTGTCGTTCGACCCGTGCCATTTTGAATCCAAACAAGCATTCTTATTGGCGCATTATTTATAAGACGAAGTTGTTCCTCGACAAGACATAACAACCTGTCTCTGCGGTGAAACGCAAGTTTGCTGGTTCTTTTCCCCGGTCTCTGAATGTAGGAAGCCAAATTTGGCATGGATACTTTCATAGCAAACACTTTCTTTTCGCGAACTTTTCATCCCAACATTTTCGTGCTAAACGGACATGGGGTAGTACACATGGCCTGAAGTCGTCGAACCTTTAACGAGCATGAATAATCGTATGGATCGGAATACTCCTGGATATTCATATATCGTCAATTTACGCGGGACACTAGACACAAAAAGCGGAGGAGGATATAGCTTTAACTTGGAGCATCGAGTTACATCCGGACTACACAGAAATAAAATCCTTAAATTTTTACAGAAATATTCCCCGACTATTACACCAGCGGACTATTCCGAAACATAACTAAGGAATATTCCTTATGTTAATGAATTTCCTTAACATGCTACGGAATATTCCTTATTGGATTTTAAGGAATATTCCGTTGGTGTAATAGTCTGAGAATATTCCTTAAATTTTAAGGATTTTTTTTCACAGTGAGCTGACGTTATTGGTGTTCCAGAACATGTTTTCATCTTGGTTTTCATTGGTGGAATTAATTATGCTTTACATAACCCCACGATGCAGCACATTGAGGTAATCTGGTTCACGTTTTCTTCACCACTCCTCTCTGCCTTCAGAAACGAGAAGATGATGGTACCGCCTCAGAATTCCATGCGGAACTTTGTTACCCTAGAACTCGGAGAATACGACGCTCATTATGTACATATGCATTGGCTGCGGGCATTCTTTTCCGTTCGGCCCTTTCCGTATATTTACCGACGTAAGAGTCGGGACCTCTAGTACAACTTAAGAAAAATTTCAATATTTGGCGGACTGTTTTGTCGTGAAGTCGCAATGTAGTCTGCAAAACTCTTATCATGAAATAATTTGGATTTTTTTTTGGAAAGTCTGTTACGGAATATTGGTCTCTGTCATAAGCGGGAAATTATTCTTTCCACGTATTTATCGTAACAATTTATGAAAAATAACTGTGCCGTCTGCCGCAATGCCAAAATGCGTTCCCTTCCCAGTAATCCATTAAGCCAGGGATTCGTTCGGGTGGCAGGTACGTTCCCTGGTGTCCGGATGGGCTTCGGGTAGGCTACGCATTCTAACTGAAAATGATCAAAGCATCGTTTAACATGACGCACAGGGCCTGCAGTATTCGTTTTTATTTTGCCAGGTAGACGGCTGCGGATTGAACGGAGAACTACGAAACGGTTAAAAGATGGCCGGCAAATCATGGTAAGTAATCTGTATGAAAGATTAGACCGATAATAAATACCGGTAAATTCTGGTGGTAACAACTGTACTTTTTTAAAGTTATGTCTTAGAACCCAACATTTCAACCTTGAAAGAAGCAGATTCCAAAATCTGCAAAATGGTAATTCATAAACCTGGTTTCATACAAGGAACGGTAACGCTGTCGAACGCCTGTTGGTCTACAGACGTTGAATAAATACTGACTTGCTTGTAGAATTTTAAATACGTCATGAGAGAAAACAAAATGCACTGTACCTTCACCTTGCTTTTTTGCAAACTGAGCATGGGAAATACCTCGTTCTCATACACCTATTGCTGCGCTGGTTACAGGTGTGGGATAAAAGCCTAAATTGAAGTAGATGCCCAAGTGGGGTATTCTCAGTTCACGTGGGCTTGTTACCTTATTCAAAGATGAATTAATCTGTAACGGTCAAGTCTTGATTAAATGATTTCACACAATTGATTTCACGCACTCCTCCCCCCCCCCCACAAACCTAAAATATTCCCCACCCTCTGGGCACCGAATTCACCCTCTATCTCAAAGCTAAGCCTCGACCGATCCCATATCGTCAAACTCCTGGAAATTACATCCTGCTACACTTGCTATCAAAGTCGTTTACTACCCCCGGGAGCATGTTCTCGCTCCGGTGTACGGAGTCTCAAATTTTTTCTTCTAAGCTAAGCTTCGCCCGACCCCCATACCATTGTTATTGGAGCTTGCATCCTGCTACACTAATTCAGTATATTGCCCGACCCCATACGCTCATATTTCAATTTAAAAATTATAAATTAAATTGAAATTTTAATCTGAAATGATTTGCCCAATTTTCTTTTATTTGTTTTTCTTGAATTTTTCTTTTTCTATATTTTTTTTACTATTTTTTGTATTCTTTTGCTTTTAAACTGTTTTTCACTTTTTAAAAAATATTTCTTTTAAAGCTCCATGTAAAAGCAATTTCGAGCAATTGCTCGGACTAAAAATTTAGGTGTAGTTTCCCAGATCTTGATGGACTAAACTCCAAAAGGGCTGATCTTCAGGAGACCAAATGTTTAAACATTCAAATTTAAATAAGATATTTGATACTATAATTTCATAGTTGAATTTCATTTTCTAATATCAAATGTCCATTTCATAACTTAGATATGTTCAATTTTAAACGTAAATTTAAATGTGAATTACCAGTTTACAATATCCTATTGCAATTTCGCATTCGAACTGAAGTAAGCAAGATGGTCGTAGAGGGGAACAATCTTGAGCGACTGAATTGTTCACCGCGTTCAGTCCCATATGGACACTCGTTCACAGAAAAATTGAGACGCCCGCTTTTCATCAGTTTTTTTCGAGCCCGAAGCTTAAGGGATTTAAATGTCTCTTGATATTGCTGTCCCTCTCCGAAACCCTGGTTAAAGATTTGGAGTTGGAACATTTTTTTTTCCTGTCCACAGCCTCTCGGCCTCCTATTTCTCCTGAATTAGGCCCCCCCCCCCCATATCGAATCCTCTAATACCCCTGTTGCTTTCATCATGCTACACTTATACAACCCATGCACTACCCTCGGAATGTCCCCATCCATGGGGCATCAAATGCTAAAGTGTAGGGTAATATTTTATTTCAGAAATACTATATAAAATAACTGGCGGGGTTCCCGCGGTACCGAACCATTGTTTTGAATTTCATGTCGCCTTAAATGAAAGACGCCATTTCCTTCGCTTTTCCTATCTAAATCTATTACACATATGATTATCCCTGAAGCTTTTGCACGAACCCTTTTTTGTCCACACATTGAACCGTACTATATTAATTAAAACTGAGTTTGGGTGCACACGGTCATATGATCCAAGTTTCCGAATTGAATTGTATTTCTAACCTTGTGGTTCCTCAGACTGACAGATGGTGGCATGTAGGATTTTTTCCTGGGGTCTTGTGATGGACATGTACGTTTGGTCGTCCGATCGTCAGTCGGCATGTTGTCCAGTCCATATCTGTTACAATTTGATGTTCTACTCCGAAACTTGCATGGAAGATGCTTAGTACCTTGCCGATTCGCACTTTTTCAAGCGTATCTGGGATTTCCCACAGAGTTATGGCCCTTGTCATCCGTCGAGCAGCAATTTCTTGTCCAGCCCATTTCTGTTACTCTTTGATAGACAACTCTGAAACTTGCATGGATGCTTAGTACCACTTCCATGGAAGATGCTTAGTACCTTGCAGATGTGCACTTTTTTATGCGCTTTGGTGATTTTCACGAAGTTATGGCCCTTCGTCATCTCGTTCGTCAGTCAATGCAACTATTTGGTGGACAACTTCGACATTCACACGGAAGATGCTTAGTACGGTTCACATGTGTTATCGTTTTTTTACGTATTTCAATGATTTCCCACAGGATTGCCACCCCTTTAATTATACTGTTAGTAAATGTCTCGCCCCAACTATGTTGGAGAATCTAGTATTTGTGCTGTCCGTCCCCTTTTCTTGTCTACAAGATAACTGGATGGAATTTCACCAAACGTTGCGCCGCAGATGCACGGCTTTGGATACTTGCTGCCACATTCATGTTGTAGCACATTTGCCCACTCGAGGCAAGGTTGGGAGACGTTTATTTTTGCTAGAAACAAACAAGAAAAAAAAGCCAGCCAGCCTAGGCTTTATGTCTGAGCCGCAACTCAGGATCAAAGCGGAACCTCTAGTTTTCTGTCCACACTATATCTGTTAATATTTCAGTTAATATCTCCGTTAACATTTAAGTAACTTGCATGGAATAAGCTTAATACCCTGAACTATCCGTTTTTCAGGCCGTTTAATGAAGGTCTAGGGGTCTGTTATGACCCTTTATCCATTCAGTCACGAATTGCTTATCCTGGTTATTTGATGGAAGATTTTGAATAAAACCTGCTTAGTATGTGCTTGCCTGGTACAGATCTTTACCTCGTCCTTTTCATTTGTGCCACTTTTATTACACTTTACATATGTTCATCAAAATGTGTACTATTGCATCCTGGTCGGGATTAGCACTTCAGTCTGAAAACTACATTTGTACTTCATGCTTAGTACCTTTCATGAGTGCACTCTAACTGCCCAGAATCGGGATTATTGTCCATTTTCCTCAACATTTACCTGATGAGATCTTCATACTTGCCAGCCCTTGCCGTAAGCCTTTATCGGTATGTTTGGGTGGCCGTCCACAGTTTCGTAGTAATGGCCCCTCTAATTTCATAATACGATAGACTGCCCTTGTTCTGCTACATCATAATTCTTGTCTTCTTAATAGCTTATATCTATAATACCATCCTATTCAGCATTATCAACGCTGCAAACGAGTACGTACAAATCTAGTGCTGGCTTCGTCTACACGCTAATCGGGATCATGGAGTAAATTTTGTCCTGCCTCAGTTATGCCCCTTGGGTGTGCCTAAAAATCGGGACATATTAACGGGAAGAAAATCTGACAAAAGACGGGCAGGTTGACACCCACTTTTGTTTGCCTTTTTAAGTTGAGACCGGACCAGGGAATGTGAGTAAGAAGTTTAATTGAAATCGCTCTTACAGATTTTTCTGGAAATTGAGCCGAATTTGACCATTTTTCGACATTTTTAAGGGGTTTTCTAGGAATAATGAAGCAAGCATGGAGGAGAATGTTCGAGTTTAATTTTTCTATAACATAGCAGTGTTATATCTTAAAATAATAGTTTCATCATGCTCTTTCAGAAAATATATACATATAAGTGATTTGGGTTGAAGGTTTTACGACAATTGGTGGCCGAAAAACGGACACATAGTCTATTCCATGCCGAATGGAAGAATCTCTGGAGTGCACCCTTGGAACTTGTTTGGTATATGCTAGTACCTCGGTGAACAATGATCCCCAATGTTCAACATCCTTGAAATATTTCATTCAACTGTTTGTATGTTGCCATATAAAAACAAATGTTTTCAAGGGCTCGGGACAAAATGCACCTTTCAGGTGCGAACTGGGGTTTTTTTTCCAAGCATTTGCTGTGACTGCAAAGTTGTTTCGCCATCACTCCGTGAATTGCAACCCCAACAAAGGATAGATTCCCAGGCGGAGCCCCTTGCTCTGTAATATCACGCTTTTAATGTTTTACATATTCGCCTGAATTGTACTCGAATATTTCCAGCGTTGTTGACATATTTGAGGTTGTTAGCATTGCATTGTGTTAAAAATATTGAAGGTAAATTAAATTCGGCGGTCATGATGGGTCATCGGGAATTTTCCCGGTTTTCAGATCGTTCAGTCTACTGGAGAGCATTTTTTGTTTACTCTATATGCTCCCTTGTTATTCAAGCTTCGTCACGATTGGTCTCTGTAATTCGTGCTCAGTTGCAACATAATTTATTCTCTCTAGTATCCAGTGTACATTTGTGATTTAGTCCACCTGGTAAATTTACTTTTGGGCTTTCTATTAAAAATAACCCAGCGTGCAATCGTGCTCGCCTATCTGGAGTAATTATAAAGTCGCCATGGTGCTTGTATCTTGTAATATGCAATGAGTTGAAGTAACAGTGCAGGGTTGCTGAAGTACTGTAATAGCAATAGATCATTTGCCATTCAACGAAAGTTAGGCGCTTACGGAGGGACCACCTATCGGAAGACTGGGCTCCATCGGGCATGTTTTAGCTGGGCTCTTACGGAAAAACTAGTTCAAATGAGAAAACATTTAAACATTTTCGCACCAGATGTGATGCCGGTACTACTCGGAAATCGTTTTCGAGTAAATGGCTAACTTTCCGTTTCCCCACTAAGCTTGAAGGGGGCGCTAAATTGTTCGTTCTGTGCTGCCCCCCCCCCCCCCTACTTTAGAGAACTTCACTCAAGTTTAAGTGAAATCTACCTGCTCACTCCACTTGAGTTACTTTCCCTCAACTTCAGTTAAAACCACTGGAGTTTTCTCAACTTGAGTGGGATCAATTTCCTCTCTTATGCTAGAGTGAAACCCTCGCGTATTATATCTGCCTCCATCACGTGGTGACTTGTGTATTCATTCATCTGCATGACACGTGAACATTTATCCAGAAATCTAACATCGCTTATGTAACACAAAACCAATTAGGTTTCCATTGTCAACGCTAGTACATGTGCCGCAAGGCGTGAAGTCCTATATATAACCAGATACACCAAATTATAGCTTGCTCTTCAGTCCTGGACTGGCAATTAAGTTGATGTCGTGTTTACATGAGGGTGGTGACGGGCTAATTGAAATGTATAAAGATCCCCACCAGCCATTTAATTGTCATTGATGTTGGGGGTGCCTGCATTGCATCAAGGAATAGAAGGATTTCATTGTTATGGATGTAGGGAACCTGCGTCATCAGGCTTCTGGGCGAGTTCACTTCACTTTTTTAAGGAGTATGAATGCAATGTGCATATTGATTGGAGAACTGGTGAATGGGCTTTTCCCTATCTAACCGGATAATTTATTGCCCATGCAAGGATTTGTAGGATTTGCTCATTTTCCACTCTTTCAATTACAGGATTTTAGCGTGCCTACTGGTAACCGTCGCTGTTGGTTCCACCTATTCCCAGCCAAGATCGTGTGATATCGACGATTGGAGTAACCGGATGAAGAGTGCCTCGGGCACTAACTTGGACCTTACCACAAGCTGGACTCGGACGTCGGGTCTTCTGAAACACGTGTCTGTTGGTCCATCTGGTGTCTGGGGCGTGAATACAAAAGATGAAATCTTTTACAGAGAACTAACCTATGGTGAAGAAGCCACGAAAGGCTCTGAGAAATGGCACCAGATAGACGGGCGCCTGAAGCAACTTGACGTTGGCCACAATATCGTCTGGGGAGTGAATTGCGAGGACCAAATTTACATTCGCGTAGGAATCACCAGCTCCAACCCAAAAGGAGTAAGTTGGCAACTTATTTCCGGCCTCCTGAAACACGTGAGCGTGAGTCGAGAGGGACATGTCTGGGGCGTAAACAAACGCGACGAGATATACCGCAGAATTGGTGCAAACAAACAGAACCCAGTCGGCAACACCTGGAAATTGATTCCGGGGAAGCTCGCACAGATATCTGTAGGACCGTCTGGTGTGTGGGGCGTAAACGAGAAGCATGCAATTTATTATCGAAGTGGGACCGTTGGGGACAGAGACACTGATGGCTGCGAGTGGATTCGGATAGAGGGTGGTTTAAAGTACGTCACTTCCGCTCACAACGCGGTTTGGGGAATAAACTCGGCAGACGATATTTTTTACCGCGAAGGGCCTGCTCCAGTCGGCGAAAGATGGGTAAAACTGAGCGGTAAATTAAAACAAATAGAAGCCGATACCGAAAGTATGTGGGGCGTGAATAGTAAAGATAATATCTATGCGCGGTTAATGAAACCTTGGTTCGATTCGCGAGATGACTCCAGATTCTGGCAGCTCGTGAATGGCGGCCTGAAGCACGTGTCCACCGGATACTCTGGAGTTTGGGGGGTTAATCATCGGAATGAAATCTACTTTAGACAGTCTACATTTGGTAAGAACAGCGATAGTAAAGGTTCCGGCTTTTGGACCAGAATTGACGGTTCCCTCGCGCAACTAGACGTGGGCCTACGAATCATATGGGGGGTGAACAAGGACGATATTATCTACGTTCGTGAGGGTATGAGTTACAGGAATCCTACGGGCACGACATGGTCAAAAATTCCCGGTTTGTTAAAACATGTTAGCGTCAGCCCCGAAGGACATGTTTGGGGCGTCAACAGGAGAGATGAGATATACAGACGAGTGGGTGCTAATAACCACAATCCCAAAGGGTCGAGCTGGAAGAAAATTTCGGGTGGCCTTAAACAGATCTCGGTCGGTTACTCCGGTGTCTGGGGAGTGAATGGAAAGGATGAAATATATTACAGGGTGGGGACTTATGGAGATCGGGATACGGATGGCGAAGGGTGGATGAAACTCGATGGCGGATTGAAGTACATAAGTTCCGGAGTGAATGTCGTATGGGGTGTGAATTCCAACAACGAAATTTTCCTGCGAGATGGGATGTCTTCACATAACCCGACCGGAACGAGTTGGATTAAGACTGGCGGGACACTAAAACAGTTGGAGCTTTTCAACGAAAACAACGGAGTGTGGGGGGTGAACAGAGATGACAAGATATATGTTCACGCTTGTTGAAGGACTTTGAAGGTATTACTGATTGTATCCGTTCACCCGAAGTTTGGTTGTGGGTAAATAGTTCCCGATGTTGATTATCGTATTAAACATTAAATCTCTATTTCATAAGTCTTTGTTCTTCAGTTTAGCTTCAGTATTGGTAATTGCCCGGGAATTTTACTGTGGAATATCGGAAGCTTGGGTTGCCAATCAATACCCTAAAATTAACGCCGACCGTAGGAGTTGTTCCACGGTCGCCGTAAAGTGTAAAATGTCGTAATGAGAATTTTTACGTTAAATGCTTTTGAGGACGCTTTAATATTTATTGATTAATATCTGTTTCGGAAAGAAATTGTTATCGTAGCTCTATGTACGGAAGAAAAATACCTCTGCCTCAAAATAAGAATTTCTACCTTATGGATGCCAGCTTTATCAAGTATTTTAAACGAGAGAATGGTTTTCTGGATCGAACCTGGATGGAGTGCCATCCGCGTTCCAAATTATAACTGGGAAAATATTGCCAACAAACCTGGCGGTATAGTGTCGGATTTTGCTTGCGTGCATGTAACTTTGACTTGTTACACGACCAACTGCACCACCAATATTGAGCTTAATGGTCGTACTGAACACAGAATAGCAGAAGGGGAGTGAGGTTTGAAATAACTATTTTGTAGAGACGTTGTTTTAATATATTTTCACATTGCGTCTTGTAAGGTTTATTTAAGAACTGCTGTAAACCAGAAATTTGTTATTGGGCGGACTGGCCTTGAAATATTCTACTCGTTAGCATAGTTTTACTATACTTTTCCATTCATAGTTACAATTTCGGCTACCCTTCCATGTGAAAATTTGTAACGATTAATTTTTATTGAGCCCATAGCGTTAGCTGCGGAAAGCGCTATAAACATGAACGGATTTAAACGAGGTCTAGACGTCCCTATCCAAAATGTTTGTCCGGTCCACAGCTTATTACCCCCTTAGGTCTAGAAGTAAAATCCACCCCCCCCCCCACTTCCCCCCTCGACCCTCTATATTCCGGGATCTTGCTGCTCTAATTCAATCCATCAACTAACCCCGGGAACATGCCCCCACCACCGGGGCACCAAGCCCCATCTATCTGGTAAACTAAGGCTCGCCCGATCCCATATATACTCCAACATTCCGGGAGCTTTCATCCTGCACGTATTCAATGCATTGCCCGACACCATGCAATTGTATTTTAATTTCATATATCGAATATGTGCTACTAGGAGATGCAGAGTACATCGTATACACTTGCCGAATCGGATGCAATATGTTTATTGCGACTAATAGTTCGACATTTTATTTCACAAGTACGATATTTTATTTCACAAGTACGATATTTGATGACCCTTTATTTCGCAAGAACGATATTTTATTTCACAAGTACGATAAGAAATAACCCGCGGGGTAATCCTGCAGTATACCGAGCCCTGTTTTTTAAATTTCCTTCTATTCGGCATACTATGATTTACCTTAAACTTTTGCACATTTAACTTTCTGTATTAATGAAAACTGATTTAATACGGTTTGGTTGCACATTGTGCTTATGATCAATTTCATAAATTGAATTATGGGCCTGTGGTACCTCTGACTTACAAATGGTGGTATACAGTTGTCCGTATGGTTTCCTGTACAGGGATCTCTACATCCTCTACCTCCAAAGCTAAACCTCGTCCGACCCTCGTATATTGCGTTTGAGCTGGTGTCCAATATATCTTGGCAGAAAGTTGAAATTCGTGTGTAGTCTACCATGTGCTGCCACCCCTCGATGAATTGCAACCCCTAAGTGGGCTCGATTTATCTGTAGGATCAATTTTGTGTTGAGTTTGAGAATGAAAACCGGGTATTCGAACCATAACTGGGTGCTCCACAAATCTGCAAACCCACCCCAACCATTCGGCTAATCGGCTGCACCAATTTTAAGATGGTGGAATTCTATAGCGAATGACTAATAACTACTCTTCTAGAGCATTCCAAGCGTTTTGACATTGTTGTATTCTGAAAATATTACCCATTTAATCAAAACTATTTTTCACCATCATTTGACATCAAACCCACCGAATTTGGATATCTTGGATCCCTGTTGGTTAAGTGAATCATTTACGTAAGAATGGAATTCCCCTTATAGAATCTCGTATTTGCGAAACCAACAAATCTCCGTTTTCTAACTGGAAAATTAAGAATGCGAAAATTAAATATTTTCTCTCTATCAACTTTCCATTTCCACGCGAGAAAATTCTATTTTCGGTTAACAAGCGCAACACGCAGAGGATTTTTTTTTTCGGTCCAAGCGAACATCTCCTTTTTTTTGCCGTTATGACCAGCACAAGATTTAGACTACGGAGCCTAAATCTAATACGCATGCAGGAGCTTGTCAAAAACAACGGTTAACTTCGCATCGATTTTCTTTTTTGCTGCGTGTATAACTGAACTCTACAAAAGGACTACCATTTCTCTCCGATATCGATAATCTATCCCACTTGAATTTACTTTGTAATTCTCTCCATATACCTAGGGGGGCCAGCACATAAATTTGATGAAAAACTCCAGTCTTGCTGTTAAAGGTTGTTGGTCCCGAGTGGTTTCTATATATACGTGGTAACAAAATGTAGGTGGTCAACTAGCTACTGGGAAGCGTTTACTAGCTCAGAAAGTGATGAATTACAAGCGTCTAGTCCGTCATTCATAATCCAGCCGTCTTCCATTAGAGAATATCCGCGTCCATAATCCAAAGACCTATTCCATATTCCTACGAAGTAGGCTTCAGGTCGCAAATTGTCCGGTAATGAGCGAGTCCATCCGAATCCTTTCGTCGGCAAAATAAGGAGAACCGTTGACATTAGAACCTTGATTTTTGGCATGAACGTGCATTGGGGCATTGTTACCAGCAAGTTCTGATCTGAAATAATTCTGATTAAAATTAGATTTATAATTAACACTTCAGTATATTGTTATAGATATACATGTATGTAAGCTGTAGCCTAACGTGTATCCTATTTCACATCCAAACCTGTCATTGCCAAGAAAACTGTGGTCCGTTTTGCTCCAACGTTTTATCGCATTTAATGAGTAGGCCTATCCGTTACTGACCGGCTAAAAATACCCTACTGCATATACCCTCAAAAATTCAGCGCTGTTTGTACAACGAAGCTGAGGTGGTTTAACGTTTATCAATGAAGAAAATCACCGATCAACTGCCATAGAATATAATGTGAATCAAGGAAACCGGAATAGTACATTCATCAGATTGCCGATACCCAAAATGTGTTGTCTCCTATATCTAGATAACGTGATGTAGAGACGCTATTTATTCGTCTTTGTACCGGTTATGCTCAGGAGAATCACATAGAATCATTATTATCTTGTGCATAGACGGTGTTGGTCTCGAGTTGAATTACCGTAAACTACATAAGAGCTACCTTTCTATACTATAGTACTATATATAAAAAATTGGTGTATTGTTGGGAAAATAATGTGATTCAAAAAGTTGTTTTGATCCTGGACAAGGGCACTGAAAACCACTAAAGAGATGTAGATGTATTTTCACACGTAAAGCTTGAAATCTAGTGAACCTATATTATTCAATCTGTTTCCTTTAATTAAAAAAATGTAAAATTAAATCGGCGATCGTTATTTATTTTGGAATGAAGGCGCATTAGGAGACGGTTACCAACAAGTTCTGAGCTGACCTACTTTTGATGAAAATTTCTGGTGATTTTTGATGAAAATAACTGGTGATTCTGACTTGGGCGATACCCATCTTAATATAGGCAGGATTTCAACGGGGGGTGGGGATTTCCAAGAGTTCAGTTCGAGTCCTAATGCCTACTGTACTTCGTAGGTCCTGTGACGTTAGTCACACTGCTCATGTAACCGTATTAGCACCGAATTCAAAAAGAAAATCATAGTATACATAAACATAGGCTTGTCATAATTACTCCATTTTCCTTTTTTTTATTTCCTCACACCCTCCAGCAGAAGTGAAACCACAACACTGAAACAAAACGTTATCACAAAATGTGATTTTAAAAGTTTCTGCCCTAATTGCTTGTTCCTGTTTGGTAATGTTCAGCCTGTTAATAGCTAAGAGTGAACAAAAATCTTATTTAATCCAATATGGCGTCCATGCTGGGACATCTTTTGTCATTCAGTTAGGTGCACCTTTTTAGCCCCATGTTGGAAGAAAATTTTATTCTAGATGCGTATTCTAAATTCATAAACTCTAATGACTTGTAAATTATGACGAAGAGTGAAGACTTTAGTCCAAAGTATAGTTCGCGCAGGATCGCATAATTAGAATAAATATTCACGGAGTACAGGATCATGCGAATATAGGCTCCAGCCCTGTCGATATGTTACGGTGGACTGGCCTGACTTTTCCCTTTGTGTTTCGTGATGATAAAGTTTGCCTTGAATTAAACTAACAGCGTGGTTAGCTGGAGTGACAGATAGCCTCGCATTATTGCCTATTTGAACCATTATGTTGTCTGTCGAGGATTATTCAAATAGATTGAAAATGAGCCTAAGATGATCAGCTATGGCGTGAAACCTCTCGGCTCGGAAAAATATCTGCTTCGAGCTATAAATGAACACTTGAATTAGACGAATAACCTTTAACAATATGAGTTTTGGAAGACTCCATATGTCTGCCATCCCGAATGCCTCGACAATTTATTTCAGTGAGGATTATGCAGATAAGCTCGAACTAGGCTTATTGCTCGATAGATGAATTTAAGGTGAAAAAGCTTGACCATTTTACTGTCCGCTAAATGCTTTGTACATGAAAACACCTGAGCAACATGAAAATAGGAGTCCCATAATAGCCCACATGGTCGCCATTTTCAATTTAACATTTATTTCTCAACTGAAGATCAAAATGAGCATAATTTGATACACTATGATGTAGATCTGGTTCTGACTTAGAAATTATACAATAACGAGCAAAATGAAAAAAACAAACAAACTTGGACTACTTGTGGCCGTCAATTTGCATTACACTGTCGTTGTTTTAAACTGAAGACTAAGGAAATACAATGATAATGGGTGTAAGGTGCCAGGCTATGATAGACCCCTCCGTTCTAACAATTCACAAAATAAGCAAAGAAGGATGCTTCACATTATGCGAGCAATATGAAAAAGCGATATTTACAGATGCACATGACCGTCATTTTGAATTTGACCATCCTATCTTAATCTTATGGAAATGTAAATGGAGTCGAAATTGACGCAAGGTATTGGGCTATGATGAGAGATCCATCGGTTTTGATAAATTTGAAAAATGAGCTAAGAATAATTCCTAGAAGTATACGAGTAACATGAAAAAGCCTGATTTACAGGTGACTCCACATGACCGTCATTTTGAATTTGACCATCATATCTTAATCTTAGGGAAATGCAAATAGATTCAAAACTGACGCAAGGGGGCTATGGTAAAAGGTTCATCGGTTTTGACAAATTTGAACAATGAGCTAAGAATAATTCATTGAAGTATAGGTGTAACATGAAAAAATCTGATTTTCAGAGGACTCGACCTGACCGCCATTTTAAATTTGACCATCATATCTTCATCTTGGGGAAATGCAGATGGATTCAAAGTTGACCTGCGTGTAATATGTTGGTCTATGATTAATATAGATCCATCGGTTTTGAAAAAAAAATGAATAAGCCGAGACTAATGCCTCTATCTTTTAGGTTGACCTCATTTGAGCGCCAATTTCAATTTGACCATCATATCTTAAACATAGGGAAATGCAAATAGATTCAAAACTGACGCAAGGTATTTGGGTTCTGATAGGTCCATCGGTTTTGATAAATTTGAGCAATTGGCTAAGAATAATTCATTGAAGTATAAGAGTAACATAAGAAAGCCTGATTTTCAGATGACATCACATGACCGCCATTTTGAATTTGATCATTATATCTTCATCTTGGGGAAATGCAAATGGATTCAAAGTTGACCTGCATGTAATATTGGTCTATGATTAATATAGATCCATCGATTTTGAAAAAAAATGAATAATTAGCTGAGACTAATGCCTCGATCTTTCAGGCTGACCCCATATGAGCGCCATTTTGAATTTAACCGTCGTATTTTAACCTGAAACCATGCAAATAGATTCAACATGAGAGTAAAGTGATCTGCTAAGATGTGAAACTGCTCGGTTTAAAAGAAGCACGTTAAGGTAAAAGTTATCCCTTGAGTGTTACTAACAACATGAAAAAGACCAGGGCTTTTTCTTCTGTTGAAATGTCAAAAATCGCAAAGACCATATAAATTTGACCTAGCCTCGGCCCTTATTCCATCAATATTCCACTGCCAAGCAAGCAGATGTCGAAAAGACATGCAATGAGCTCCATGAAAAACAGGGACTTCCGATTATTGGCTCATGGTCTACATTTCTAACACTTTCGTTTCACCTTTTTTCTATTGAAACCATACTAATAGCGGTTTCACCTGAAATAATCTCCTGGAAACAATTGGTTAAGAATGCAAGGTACATGCATCATACATAGCTTTAGATTAACCTATCCCCTAATTGGGATTATACCAACCTCGTTAATGACAATTTTACCTATAAATATTTCATATTTCATACGATAACAATCGTACATTTGAGATGGTCCGGATAAAAAAAATGTATTCCTAAATATCTAGCACACTAGTATTTTCGCAGTATGTTTAGGCCTTATGAGTAACTGTTATGATTATATGATTTTGATACCCAGTAGCTCAAAAGTGTTAATTTCAAGAAATACCCTGACATGGATATAATCCACATTTCTTTCAGAAATCTTCAAATTAGAGCCATCAAATTTTTGAAAATATATCACTATGCCATCGTTGGACATCTCGTGAAGTTAATACACTTTGACTCGGTAATATTGCCTATAAAAAAACTTTGAAAATTGAAAAAGTGGGGAAATTTGTTTTTCATGCGACATTTGGAAATCATCCCTAAGTGACGTCACCCATTAACATTAAATCGAATATTTTGAATTCAATATATTCACGGATCAATGGTGATTATATTTATGCCTCATACTAGATATCAAAGTACACAACAAGGAACTTATTATTATTTGCATAACCTTCCCCCTATCTTCTGTAGAACCAAGGTTTTATCAAGGATACTTCTATTGTAGCCAATAACAAGTTTCCAGTAGCAAGTTGGCGGGGTTGTCCATGTGCAAAGTGTTACTGAGTATCTACGGAATATATTTAAACCCAACAACCTTTTACAGCAGGACTTTTTGAGTTTTAGCCCACTGGCCCCCTGGGTAATGTAGAACTCCAATACATTGGTTTCTTGTATTGGGCCTCCATTACATAGGGAGGCGTCATAATGTATTCATGCTCACTGGCGCAAAAGTTATTGATGCCGTATAAAGTAATTACAGGCGGTCGGGGAAAGTGTCGCATATATCCCATGCCCAATGAAATTGCCGAAAGATAAATCGCGCACACCTCCATAGATAGACCGTACACGGCAATGTTATGCTAGCAAACACGAATACATTACTTCTCCCTATGTAATTGAGCCCCAGTAAATGAGACGACTGCACTGGCGTTTTATATGAAGAGAACAACGAAGTTATTTCAAGCGTGATATATTATCGATATCGCGGAGTAATGATGGCCGTTTTTTTAGAGTTCAGTTTGTTGTACACGATACAAAAAACGAAATCTGTGCAGACTGGCCTAATTTTTCACCAGCTCAAAAATGAACGACTAATTAAAATGGACAGTCTATAGTGCAGGTGGTGTAGAATACGGTCTACAACGTTGTGATAGCAGATGCAAGGGTTGAACAATAACTGATATTGGACAAAGATGTTGAAGTTTATTTTGAAAGAAAAATAGGACTAAATAGGAGTAAATTAGACCTGGTACACAAGACCAAGTTTCCCTTTGACAAGTGAGACTAAATATATGGAAGCCTGTAGTGGCCATTAGCTTTTGAGATTGCATTGTAGACAATGACCGCACCAGAGCAGGATCATCATCCGCCGCCGGCAGCGAATGGCCTCTAGTCTAATGCAAATTTGATCTCGCTTGTCGAGGAAAACTGGGTCGTTTCTACCGGACCTTGTGAAAATGAAAACACCGATTGAGATCGCAGACGTAAGGTCAGGAATGTATTTGATAACTATGGTGTACGTTATACACTTTCGATGGAAGGTAGAAAATAAGATTTGGAAGAGCGTGGCTGTCGAATATGTAACGGACTCGCCTTCAATTTTGCTTGAAAGTTTTGGACTTCCTGTTTGGTTTGGAAGTCGGTTTAGAACTTGGGACTTGAAATGGACCCGTCTTTTTTCAAGGTAAATGCTTAAGTGTCGTTGGGCAGGACATTTGGATAGGCCTGTCCAAATATCCAGATCATTACCTGCACATGCCGAGAGTAGAAATGATAATAATTCATCAGAAACCACTCCTGTTCCAACAACTCTTTCCAGGGTAAAGGCTCGCGCAGGGATTCGTAGACCCAAATCAACCCTTGTACCGAGACGAATTCATGGGGGATTCCTATGGTGGCCGATACCTGCCATGTACGATCGCACTATTGCCCTATTTTTACTAGAGATTGTGCGATACGATGGAACAATGCGATTGTACGATGCGATTGTACGATGATCTGATTGCAGGATGCGATGGTACGATTGAGGAATTTCCATCGTACCATCGCGTCGTGCCATCGTATCCTCGCATCGCGTCATCGTACCATCGCTCTTGTGGAAAATAGAGCTTTAGCAAGATGGTATGACACGGCCGGTATTTTCCACCATAATTCATGTTGGGAACTTTATGAACCAGTCCATCTTCAGGTGAGACGTCTGAACGAATAGGTGACAACAACTGGACAAATGTAATTCCAGACGGCGAGGTACCCAAAGGAAACACTCCATAATAAAAAGTAAAACTGAGCCCAAACCAGTTTTCCACTCGTTCTGATGAGGCAGATGTAAAGAACATTGAGATTTGTAGTCCGAAGACCGAGGAAGCTACAGAAGTTCGCAAACGAGAGTCTTAATGCTTTGATCGAAAGTCTTGATTCTACTGAAAGAGTCTGCTGAAATTGTAGAACCAACAGTTCAGGCTGGGAAGAACGTTTCTTAGTTGCATAACATCGGTGTTGTAGATGAAAAATCGAATTCATAAGAAAAATGCTTTTATGCTCTAAGTGGATGACCATTGTAGTTTTAGTGAAAATACACTTGTACATTCTGGTGGCCACTTGAACTTCTCCCAGATAATCGTAGATTCCCGTTGAGAACTTTCCGAAATCAGTCCTCCTTCGGTTGAGATGTCTGAACTTATGGGTGACCACATATGGACAAACGTAATTCCTGATGGCGAGGCATCCAAAGGAAATACACTGCTTAATCAGAAGGAAAATTCAAACCCCAAAAATATCTGAGCCCAAACCGGTTTTTCGCTGGCGCGGAGACCGATCATAGAAATTCCATTGAGATTTGTAGTCCAAAGCCCGTTGAAGCTGCAGAATTTAGCAAAGAGTGGTAAATGGCAATGCTTTGATACCCGATATTCTACAGAAAGTTTGCAGTCTGGTGAAGTTGTAGAACCAACATCAGTTCAAGCTGCGAAGAATGTTACTTTGAGTTACATAATCTCGGTGCTGTACCTATACTCTCTGATGATGGCATTTAAAACGGTGCGTCATCCCTTACTCGCTGTGACCATGCATTTGTTTTAACCATAGGCTGGTTTTAATTGAACGCTAATATATTTTGCCGGACAGGTAGGGCCTATTGCTATCTCGTCAAAGGAGCTAAATTAACTGGTTCAACCTAAATTCGATATTGAGGACTTGGTATACATAAAACTGATAAAATTCAAGTATTGCAGTCCATCGCCGATTCCACACGTATAGAAGTCCACTATGGAACCACTAAATTCGTATATTTTTATAACCGTGAAAATCCTATATCTTGACTATATTTTAAACGATAGTTGTGACTGTTCAGCAACTGTAGTTTGTTTTTCTAGAATGTACTACGACGACTGTAGATTCTTTCTAGAATGCACCACGACGACTGGAGATTCTCCTTCTAGAATGCACTACGATGACTAGATGCTTCTGGAATGCACAATGGCGACTGTAGATCCTCTTTCTAGAATGCACAATGGCGACTGTAGATTTTCTTTCTAGAATGCACTTCGACTGAAGATTCTTTCTAAAATGCACTGCAACGACTGGATTCTCTTTCTAGAATGCATTGCAACGAATGTAGATCTTTCTAGAATGCATTGCAAAGACTAAATTCTTTCTAGAATGCACTGCGACGACCGGTTTCTTTCTGAGATGCACTGCGACGACTGGATTCTTTCTAGGATGCACTGCGACAACTGGATTCTTTCTAAAATGCAATACGACTGTAGATTCTCTTTCTAGAATGCACTGCGACGACTGGATTCTCTTTCTAGAATGCACTGCGTCGACTGGATTCTCTTTCTAGAATGCTCTACGATGACTGGATTCTTTCTATAATGCACTGCGACGACTGAATTATCTTCCAGAATTCACTGTGAGGACTATAGATTCTCTTTACAGAATGCACTGCGACGACCTTAGATTATGTTTCCAGAATGCACTGCGACGACTGTAGGTTCTCTCCAGAATGCACTGTGACAACTGTGGGATCTCTTTCCAGAATGCATTGCGACGACTGTGGATCCTCATTCCAGAATGCTCTGCGAGGATTGTAGGATTCACTTTCGAGAATGCACTGTGATGGCTAAGATTCTCTTTCTAGAATGCACTGCGACGATCCTCTCTCCAGAATGCATTGCGACGGCTGTAGGATCTTTCCAGAATGCACTGCGACGACTGTGGACTCTTTTTAGAATGCACCGCGACGACTGTGGATTCTTTCTGGAATGCACCGCGACGACTGTAGATTCTCTTTTTAGAATGTACTGCGACGACTGTGCATTCTCTATCCAGAATGTACTGCGAAGACTGTAGATTCTCTTTCTAGAATGCACTGCGCCGACTATAGGTTCTCTTTCCAGAATGCACTCCGACGACTATAGGTTCTTTCCAGAATGCACTGCGACGACTGTATGTTCTCTTTCTACAATGCACTGCGACGACTGTCGATTCACTTTCCAGAACGCACCACGACGACAGTCGATTCTTTCCAGAATGCACTACGACGACTGTCGAATCTTTCTAGAATGCACTACGACGACTGTCCATTCTCTTTTCGGGATGCACTACGACGTCTGTAGATTCTATTTCCGGAATGCAATACGACGACTGCAGGTTCTCATTCTAGAATGCACTACGACGACTATAGATTCACTCTCCGCAATGCACCACGACGACTGTAGATTCTCTTTCCAGAATGCATTACGATGACAGTAGATTATGTTTCCAGAATGCACTACGACGACTGTAGATTCTTTTTCCAGAATGCACTTCGACGACTGTAAGATTCTTTGCAGAATGCATTGCGACGACTGTAGACTCTCTTTTAAGAATGCCCTGCGACGACTGTAGGTTGTTTCCAGAATGCAAGACGACGACTGAAGGTTTCTTTCAGAATGCACTGCGATGACACTAGGTTCTCTTTCCAGGATGCACTGCGACGACCCTTGGTTCTTTCCAGAATGCACTGCGACGATTGTAGGTTCTCTTTGCAAAATGCACTGTGATGAATTAGGTTCTCTTTCCAGCACGTACTGCAACGACTGTGGGTTCTCTTTCCAGAATGCACTGAGACGACTGTAGTTTCTCTTTCCAGAATCCACTGCGGCGACTGTAGCGTCTCTTTCCAGAATGCACTGCGACGACTGTAGATTCTTTCTGGAATGCACTGCGATGACTGTAAATTCTTTGCAGAATGCACTGCGACGACTAGATTCTTTGCAGAATGCGCTGCGACGACTGTCGATTCTGTTTCAAGAATGCACTGCGACGACTGTATTTTCTTTCCCGAATGCACTACGACTGTCGATTCTCTTTCCAGAATGCACTACGACGATAATCGGTTCTATTTCCAGAATGCACTACGACGACTGTCGATTCTCTTTCCAGAATGCAGTACGACGAATGTAGATTCTCATTCTAGAATGCACTACGATTGACGATTCTCTTTCCTGAATGCACTACGACCGTCGATTCTCTTTCCAGAATGCTCTACGACGTCTATTGATTCTCTTTCTAGAATGCAGTATGACTCTGGATTCCCATTATAGAATGTACTACGACGATTATAGATTCTCTTTCTGGAATGCACTACATCGACTATAGATTCTTTCTGGAATGACCAATGTCTGTCGATTCTTTCTAGAATGCAGTACGACTGTAGATTCTCATTCTACAATGCACTACGACGATTATAGATTTTCTTTCTGGAATGCACTACGACGACTGTAGATTTTCTTTCTAGAATGCATGTCTGTGGAGTCTCTTCCCAGAATGCACTACGACGACCGTAGATTCTCTATCCAGTATGTACTACGACGACTAGATTCTTTCCAGAATGTACTACGATTGCAGATTGTCTTTCTAGAATGTATTATGACGGCCGCGGATTATCATTCTAGAATGTATCACAACGACTGTAGATTATTTTCAATCATGCACTTATAGTCCCTGCACTCAATTAGTACACGCGAGACTGGTCAACTTTTCTATTGTGCAGTTGTGAAGAGGCAAGAGCACGACCGTGTAGTAGAAAAAATATGCATAACATTGCGAGAACATTGCAGCTTCGTCCAAGGTCCAAACTTGGTGGATTATTAACAAATTAGTATGCTTACCGTAATGCAGCTGATAGTAATAAGCTGAAAACATACAGAAACAAAAAGTCGAATTTGAACCTTATCTGGGCTGTCCTTAATCTGCGAAATTGAAAAAGGCTGACACCAACCAGTTCATGTATGTACAAGAATTTGTAACTAAATACTGTCGATTTACCAAACCAGACTTTTATATCTACAAAATCAGATTTAAATTTAAATTTATTAAATTTACTAAATTTATAATGTTCAAGTAGAGTGCTATCCTGGCGGTAGGTTTCAACATTTTACACAGATTTTACACACCCGACAAAATTCTCTTGAATATTGGTGTAAATAACGAAGCAGAAGAGCCTTCAAAAGCCAGAAGTAATATGAGCAATATGTTGAGCTGTTTTAGACGTAAATTTCCCAAGTCAAAATTGCATTTTATACAGCTTCAAGTTTCGGACACACTTCCAGCCAATGAATGCTTTTGCATACATCAGATAAATGAATTTGCCTCTTCAAAAAGACAACTCAAAATCATCCATAGAATCGATTCTGTTAGTTTGGTAGGGACAACATTAACTGGACTGAAGATACGGCAAATTGCCTGTATTCACACTGGCTCAATACTATAGGTTTAAACTAAATTTGGGATAGGGCATGTGCTACCCTACTCTTGTTCTAGGTACTAGTATCTCAGTCGAGGTCAAAGGTCACCTATATTAAAACCCGCACCTGAGGACCCCACAGATAAACATATAGAGAAGATCACGCAAACATCTAAGATCACTGACAAATTTAATCGTCGGGTGAGTCTAGCAGACCGCTTCAGATTTTCAGCTGGAGAAAGATCACCCTTCACAGAGAAATCTGGGTATGTACAACCAAATGTTGACCCAGAAATTCCAAAAGCTGTTAAGGCTCTTTCAGAACGAATTAATGACCTAATTACAAATGGGCGATTTGGAAACATTCCAAACTTATCCTTCGCTGAACGCCAATCTTTAACAAAACTACGCAAAAAACCACAAAATTGTGTTAAAACCGGCAGATAAGGGCTCCGCTACAGTTATAATATCAAGGGAAAACTATGTCAAAGAAGCCCAAAGGTTACTTGGCAACCTAAACATTACAAAAGACTGGATGGAGAAATATGGCCCCAAGATCATCCAAGGCTGCTCAACATTGTGGCAGATCTAAATAGGAGGCAACTCATTTCGAACAAACAGTGTAAATACTTAGCACCCAAAAGAGATGCAAGATCGAGACAGGTCTATATCCGACCACAAAAATTCATAAACCTATAGATAAGTGAACAGATAAACTTACACCCCCTCGGCGCCCTATTGTTTCAGACTGTGGGTCAAATTCTTACCACATTTCGGAATATATTGACTACTACTTGAAGCCTATCGCTAACCGATATGGTAGTTATTCCTACGAAGTAGGCTACAGATCGCAAATTGTCCGGTAATGAGTCAGTGAGTCAGTCAGTCCATACGAATCCTTTCGTCGGCAAAATAAGGAGAACCGTTGACATTAGAACCTTGATTTTTGGCATGAACGTGCATTAGGACATTGTTACCAGCAAGTTCTGAGCTGAAATAATTCTGATTAAAATTAGATTTATAATTAACACTTCAGTATATTGTTATAGATATATGTGAACTGTAGCCTTTAACGTGTATCCTATTTCACATCCAAACATTTCATCATTGACCACATCAGGCTTCAAATTCAGGTCAAATTACCCACTGATGGTGAAATATCCTACATCAATCAATTAAGTCAGCCTGGTGCAATAACCCAGCAGAAGAAAGAAAGATGTGGTATCATCCTTCAGATTAGTCTGTGTGAGCAACAATGATAAAAGTTTACTGAGGGTGAAACAAAGCCATGACGGCTGTTTAATGGGTTTTAATTTATTTTCTTTGGGTAGAATTTAACTAGATAAAGTAACTTTGATCATCATGCCAAGAAAACTGTGGTCCGTTTTGCTCCAGCGTTTTATCGCATTTAATGAGTATCAGTTACCACCACCGAGTCCTGTCCGGCTAAAAATACCCTGTCATTGATCCACATTCCACTGTATGCCACATGGCCCTATTACTGAGGTTAATCTTAACGTACATCTGGGACAATTCCACAATTGCCCGACAGCATAGGCCTACTGCATATACCCTCAAACAATCAGCGCTGTTTGCATAACTTAAATTGTTAAACCATATCATTGAAATAATATAGCAGAAAACATTGATGTGAGTTATGACATGTACACTATGACCAAAGACATGTTCATAATGTGCTAATCGGATAGTTAGGACAATCATTACTTTGCATCAGAGAGTGTGTGACTTGGATTCAAGGGTTAAGACTTTGGAGGGAAATACAATTTTGACAGCAGAAATATGACCCCGCTATTTGCTGATTAGAGCGATAAAACAGGGTAGGCTAAATGGACCCTTTTCAATGCAGTATTTCTTGGCATGGATGTGAAAATATGAGGACATACTTTGGGGGTTTTTTGTACCTCTTGAATATTGACTATATATCACACTTGGATATAATTTGAACAAAAAATTACATGTGTAAACAAAATATGTCTAAATTTTTCTTGTGATTTCAAATCTTGATCCATTTTGATTCCTTGATTAGGGGATACAGAATCACTGCCACGGAGTGTGTTGGTGTGTCACAGCAATGCAATTCCGATTCACACAACGAAGCTGAGGTGGTTTAACGTTTATCAATGAAGAAAATCACCGATCAACCGCCATAGAATATAATGTGAAACAAGAAAACCGGAATAGTACATTCATCAGATTGCCGATACCCAAAATGTGTTCTCATATATCTAGATAACAACGTGATGTAGAGACGCTATTTATTCGTCTTTGTACCGGTTATGCTCAGGAGAATGACATAGAATCATTATTATCTTGTGCATAGAAGGTGTTGGTCTTGAGTTGAATTACCGTAAACTACATAAATGCTACCTTTCTACTATAGTACTATATATAAAAATTTGTTGTATTGTTGGGAAAATAATGTGATTCAAAAAGTTGTTTTGATCCTGGACAAGGGCACTGAAAACCATTAAAGAGATGTAAATGTATTTTCACACGTAAAGCTTGAAATCTACTGAACCTATATTATTCAATCTGTTTCCTTTAATTAAAAAATTGCAAAATTAAATCGGCGATCGTTATTTATTTTGGAATGAAGGCGCATTAGGAGACTGTTACCAACAAGTTCTGAGCTGACCTACTTTTGATGAAAATTTCTGGTGATTTTTGATGAAAATCACTGGCGATTCTGACTTGGGCGGTG
This sequence comes from Hanleya hanleyi, assembly GCA_036873755.1. NCBI lineage: Eukaryota > Metazoa > Mollusca > Polyplacophora > Lepidopleurida > Hanleyidae > Hanleya > Hanleya hanleyi. The sequence continues at coordinate 108,846 of JAVTVY010045082.1, read as the reverse complement.
CCCATCTTAATATAGGCAGGATTTCAACTGGGGGTGGGGATTTCCAAGAGTTCAGTTCGCGTTCGAGTCCTAATGCCTACTGTACTTCGTAGGTCCCGTGACGTTAGTCACACTGCTAATGTTTGAAAAACACTGAAGATTTCCTGTCAAAACATTCCAGCATCCAAACTCCCCCTAACACCTTACTTCTCACCATGGATATTGAATCCATGTACACTAATATTGGCAATGGTATAAAAGCTGTTAAAGATGCTTTTCAAAGGTTTCCCGATCCCAATCGCCCAGGCGAAGAACTTTTGGAATTTTTAGAAATTAGTCTAAAAGGTAATGACTTTGAATTCAGTCGAGAGTTCTATCAACAAATTAGTGGTTGTGCAATGGGTAAAAGATTCAGTCCAAATTTTGCAACTATCTATGTAGCTCATTGGGAAGAGCAGGCTTTAAGAAAATTAGAAAAACAGTCTCTCTTATACCTCAGATATTTAGATGACATTTTTGTACTTTGGCACCATTCCAAGGAAGATTTCGGACTATTTTTTCGAACTCTGAATAACCATGACCCAAATATCAAATTCGAAGTAGTTATTCATGACTCTTCTGTGGACTTTTTAGACTTAACAGTTCTTAAGGTCTTAAGGGACCTGGTTACCAGAACACTGGATATTCAGATTACTTTTAAAAACCAACTGATACCCACGAACTCCTACATGCCAAATCTTTTCATCCGACCCATATATGTATGGGCATAGTCAAATCTCAAGACGTTCGATTTCATAGAAATTCGCGCGATATGCTGTATTTTCACCACTCCTGTGCGATCCTGTTTCGGGCATTGACACCTAGAGGCTATTCCGTCCGATTCTTACGGCATATTAAATCTGAAACACTTCGCCAAATCACAAACTGCCAGATAATGACGTTTGTGAGTCAGAACCTGTAAGGATAAAACATAAACGCCCTATTCATGGCAATAGTAAGAGCTCCAAAGGTCTAAAACTTCAGTGTAAACTGGACGAAGTAATTGCTACACAATCCACTTTCAAAAGCGAACAGACCAAAAATGAATGCAAGCTAAGGATCAACTAAACTGTGACCAGGAGACTGTAATTTATTTAATTACGTGCCGATATCGTGTCGATATCGTGCCAACAGATATATATATATCAGACATCAGATTAGACAATGAAGGCCCGGTCAATGAACATTTTTATCTACCGGAACATTCAATTCAGCAGCATTTTCAAATTATGCCAATAGAAAGAATTCCTACATTTCCAACACAGGAAGAAACTGACAATCACCGCGCACTTCGTGAATCCTTTTGGATCAAAACACTTCAAACACGGCAACCCTTTAGTATGAACATCGACCCAGGTAAAGTTGCTAACAAAGAGTTTATTCCCTTCGTTCTCCAATGTAGCCGTAGGAATGTTGAAGCGGCCCGTATAGCCTACTGAAGGAGGAATACGAAACACTCCAAACAAAAATCCGCTTGCCATTTAATCTGAAACATATCATAGCATACTCAAAAAATCGGAGCTTACGCGATTTATTGGTAAGGTGTAACTTTCATCCCATATCGTGATCATTATCGATTGAAATTCTACATGGCATAAGCTAATATATAGCGGCCCTATTTGAACTCTATACGAAACTTGTCTCTAAGAACATTTTTAAGATAAGAGATTTATAAATCCCTGTGCCCGTGCCTTCCACTTTTGAAAAATATATAAATATAAGCCAATTTCCTGTTAGAGAGAAGCGGCCAACGGTTTCAGTGATGCTGACATGACCTGATTTTGATGGTCGGTATGAAGAGTAAAAAGTGTCTCGGTAATACTGCCATCGTGACTGTTCATGTGAACACAGTGAATATCTTTGTTACATGATGTTCATATTGGATTCCTAGCCTCGGACTTGCCAGATTTAGACCTAATTAGTTACGAAAAGTAACGCCAAATACTGAAACACTGCTATCATTCGTTGATATTAACGTGTGATATCTAAAAACAAGAGCCCAAGGGGCTTCAATATACGCCAGTATATCTGGAATTACATTGGTTCAAATTTCAAGGTTGTTTAATAACCTTGATTCCAATTGGTAGCTAGCAATCCACAGAAAGGTCTACAATTCTGTGCTTCTGAGAATGTAACATATATCACATTTTATAATGAATGATAAATTAATATGAGCTAATCTCTTGGTAACTAGTTACCCTTGAAGCAAGAGCTGAGATCTCACATACCCCACACTGAAATCGACAATAGTCAAACACAAGAAATAATAGTTTTCCTGTAAATGGATTCGTTTCATACGAGAGAATTTTTCATGAAGGAAGAAGAAAGTGATGAAGTAAACCTTTGTTCTTGAGTTGATAAACAGGTATGAAGTTCATAAAGGACCCCTCTCCCCGTTAAATTAGTAAACTATGTTTTTTATTTCACAGCAGTTTAACTAAATGTAGCCGTTTCAAACATGGGCGACAACTCCACAGGACAATACCATTCACATGTAGGGGAGAGAACTCTGAATATTCCAACCTAACACATAGTCAGCTAAACTTGATTCAGTTTTGGGCGACTGTAACCTTGACCTTTGACAAATTGATCTCAAAATGTATGGCATTTGCCATGTGAGTAAGGTATATACCGGTACTCAATGTTTGGTACCAATCCATACCTTGGAACTAGAGATATCGCATGGACAACAAATGTTAATGAATGAATGGACAGAACGCAACATCGCATTACACGACCTCGTCTTCGACAGGCATATGAAAATGTGACCTTGATTTTGGGGTCACAGTGACCTTCACCTTTGAACCACATTTCGGTATGTAACACATGTCTCTCTAATGTATCTACTGGCAAAAAAAAGTTATTTTTAATGGTTTCCTGATTTTGAGGTCACAGTGACCTTGACTATTGACCTTGACCTAAATTTTGGCACATGACACACCGTCTCCCCGTAATTTCTCAATGGACACACAAAAATCATGATTTTTAACAATTTCATGATTTTGGGGTCACAGTGACCTTAACCTTTGACCTTGACTTACATTTTGGTATGTGACACATCGTGTCCCCCTAATGTATCTACGGACACAAAAAATGTTATTTTCAATAATTTCCTGATATAGTGTCACAGTGACCTTTGACCTTTGACCTTGACCCATTTTTTGGTATGCGACACTAAATTTCCGCCCATTGAACCCGCTCACAAAAATTTAGCAATTTTTAATGATTTTCTTATTTTTAGGTCACACTGACCTTTGGCCTTGATTCTGGGGTCACAGTGACCTTGACTATTGACCTGGATCTAAATTTTGGTACATGACAAAACGGTTCCCCTTCAGTTTCCAATGGAAATCATAATTTTTAACAATTTTACGATTTTGGGGTCACAGTGATCTTGATCTTTGACCTTGACCTACACTTTGGTAGGTGCCACATCGTGTCCCCCTAATGTATCTACTGACACAAAAAATTGTATTATTAATAATTTCCTGGTTTTGGGGTCACAGTGGCCTTGACCTTCGACCTTGACCTGCTTTTTTTTCCCCCTAATGAATCCACTCACAAAAACTCAGAAAATTTTGGTGATTTCCTAATTTATCGGTCACACTAACCTTTGACCTCTGACCTCGACCTACATTTGGTATGCAACACATCGCTCCCGTCTAGGGCATCCACTCACCAAAAATTAGAACTGTAGATAAAATACTGTCAATGATCAATGATTTCCTAATTTTAGGCAACAGTGACCTTTGACCTCTGACTTCGACCTTAATTTTGATACACGACACATCGTCTCTACCTAGCGTATCCACTCACAAAAAATGGCATCTTTGGATAGAAAACGTTCACAGATATAGACCGGACACGAACACTTCAGTGATTTCCTGTTTTCTAGGCCAGTGACCTTTGACCTCTGGCCTCAACCTTTATTTTGGTACGCGACACATCTTCTCCCTGTGGGGTATCCATTCACCAAAAATTGGAACTGTAAATAGAAAACTGTTCCATATATAGACCGAACACAACGGACGGACAGACGGACCGACGGACACACGGACGGAAACCGCCATCACATAATATGTCCGCCTTTTGGCGGGCGTATAAAAATTGGACGTTGAATGAAGGCGTAGCCTTGTTGAGTTAGTTTATGCAAAACTGTTTTGCGAAGTTGACTGAATCGTCACACTGAGGATCTAGCAAATGCTACTAGGTGTAACACGAAAACGCCTGGATATTACTGGCCAGGTAGTTAACAATGTCGATATCAAACATCGGCAAGTGAAGAAAGTATTCCGCGGGAGTAGTAAGGCATGTTGTTATGCTTCACTGAGGAGACAGACTGGACGGCACAGGACACAATATATGTCAAACTTTTTATTTGCGTCGATATCAACAAAATACCAATTGCACGCGGAGAACTCCTGCTCCATTGTCCGTTTGTTATAGCTCATTGGTTTTCTTTTTGAGATCGTTTCCATTCTCCAAAATTTCACCGTCACTGCCGTTCTCTAAGATCAGCGCAATTTTGGCCCGAGTCTCCTTCGCTTGATTCAACCGCAATTCGTTTTCTTCTATCGATGGTTTCAAGTTATTTCTTTCCTTTTCGTGGAATGCTCTCACTTCTTCCACCCTTCTATCGGCATGTTTTCTCAGTTTGCTGACAATCTTCTCCGTCTCTTTCTTGATGTTTTTTATGGATGATTGCTCATGTTTCTGGAGATGTGCCACAGCCGAATTCAAACGTTCGACGCTTTTCTCGGCTTCGTGTTCTTTAACTGCGAGCAGTTCCAGAGACTGCTTCAAATCTTCCCTTTTACCGACAGCAGCGATTTGCATGGACACAACCGTGTGGTCCTGATGACCTAAAATCTTACAGTCTCGGCAGATCCGCCGGTCGCATGGTACGCAGTAGTACCGAAACATTTCATCCTTGTGGTCCTGACACTGCCCATGCGCGGTCCAAGCGGCATCTCTGCGCAGTAGTTTCCCGCCTTTCAAATCGTCTTGAAGAGACATGAAGAGATGGCTGGTTCTAAATGCAGACACGCCACCTGGTGGTATATCGATGATCTCGCGGCAGTATGCACAAGGGAAACAACCGTTGTCCGCGCTACCTTTGACATGTGCCTCCAGGCACTCAAGGCAGAATGTGTGCGTACAAGGCAAGGTCTTGGGTTTGGTGTAATCATCCAGACATATTGAACAATTCAGATATTTTTTCATTATCTTTTCATAGATCGACCGAGTGTTTGTTCCTTTTGTAGTCATATCTGTGCCTTCTTACTGAAACAAACAGAATAGAAAACTGAGAATAACAGTAATGGTTTCAACATTTTTCTGAATATCGAATCTTTGCCATTTGTATTTCAGGGTTGGGAAACTGATAGATTTTCATGAAATATGTAGGATATTCTCGGCTCCATTTTGAATGGAAATCGATAGTCTCTCTTCCCTCGAATGTAGGGGTACAAAAATTAAGCACGCTTATTCAGTAAACCAAACTGCCAGATAGCAAACGTGTCACCACAAAGTAGGTTGAAGAACACAGTAATTCTTCAGGCAAAAATTGATGAGGTGTGATTTTCTTCAATTTATTAGCGTTGAAGTTAGTATAGATTCCGAGAAATGCTTACCTATTGTCCTAAACAATTTGCATATAATTTTTGTGACATCATTTGTGGTTCCGGTCACGTGACCGGAAGTGACCTTTGACCCCTGCGCATGCGAACAATATCGGATAAAAAGGTGCGTAGGGGTCAAAGGTCACTTCCGGTCGCGTGACCGGAACCGGAAGTGACGTCACAAAGGTCATATGCAAATTTTTGAGGTCAATAGGTAAGAATTTTCACGTTTTCTTGAAGCAGATCATGAAACCTGGCTTTCAATACGAGGGTCAACGAGCGTGTGCAATATTTGTCGCACGTCATTCTCCATGAATCGGTTTTGTCTACGTGCCCCTTGTGTGACATCACAAAGGTCATATGCAAATTTCCATCGTCATTGTGACCGAATTAACTATTTCAAAGGGTCAAGAGGCGTCTACGTGCACTTTCGGAACTTGGAGCATTTCCATAAACTGGTTAACTACGGTATACATAAAGAACCAAATCACATTGTTGTAGGAAATACAGATTTTATTGTCATAACAGAGAACACAACATATTTACAATAGTTATTTCCCCTCATTATAACATCAACGACAGAAGTCCAGTGGAATATCTGTGATGTAGATTCATCTTTACTTTAGCATTTACAACATCCGCATGAATTTCTCGGCTTCTCGGAAAGACGAGATGAATTGTGTCCAGGCGGTCGGAGACAGTTCGATACGTCTCGCGGCTCTCTTCCCTTGGTGAGATGCGTTGGTTGTCGTCGATGGTCAATGCTACATTAGGCGATAGTGTCCGTCGCCGTTTAGCGGTATTCATCGCCTGGTTGATAATGCTATCATCGTCGCTGGTATTTGACGTAGGTGATATAGGTTGGTTCAGGAAGGCGTCGGGTTTGGTCTCATGCCTGGTTGGAGATTCGTAGAGATCACCTCCCACGTCGATGGTTATGGTTCAATCATGATAGCGAAGTCCATCGCAGCATGGCAAAAAAAAAAAAAAAATTGTCCAGCAGAAGATCCTTGTATTACATGACGACCGCTTCGATAATATTTTTCATGTATTGGAAAAACAGCTGATACCCTCGTCCTCTGATTGGTTAATAGTTCGGCGGTAAACACAGCCGATTTGGTTATTTTCTTCGAGCACCGGAAAGTGAATTTCATTCAAAGTTATACACTATTTACGCCTAATTCGAATAAATTAAGGTTCTAAGGTATGCAGGCTTGACTCTACCAAACGCCTGTCTGCATTTGTGATCCGATATTTTTTTAATATCGTATTTCCATAAAACTGAGAGAAAAACGGTTTAAACCAATAGAAATGATAATGTGATGATAGTGTTCCCTTTTTAATTTGATGTACAAAAATCCGGATAGTTTTGGAGCATTGTAATAAAAAATAATAATAAACGTTCAACGATGAAACACAAATAACCAAATCGGTTGTGTTTACCGCCGAACGCGACCTAAAACTATCAACCAATCAGAGGGCGAGTGTATCAGCTGTTTTCCCAATACATGGCAAATATTGTCGAAGCGGTCGTCATGTAATACAAGGAACTTCTGTTGGGCTATTTTTTCATTGGACTGTCAAAATGCAAGTAGGGAAAATAGTTTGACAAATGATAGTTCCAAATGATCTTTCCTCTGTATTCAGTTAGCAATTCGCTATGTGGATGGTTCGTACAGTATCTCAAAGGCCGTGTACGGAGATATTGTGCAAACGGTTTAGTGAAATATTAAAAACTCATATCTTGAAAACTACCGCGTCCACAATGTTGCTACGGCACGTGAACACTAAATTTTATATATCACGTACCTTCTAACCCGAGTTCGACAAATCATGAGATGCTAAAACCCATGTGAAACTTACATGTATATATCGTCCAAAAACGGAAGTGGACAGAAATCTTCAATACGATCGGGCGACGAAAAATTAGTCCGTCATCACTTTTAAAAAAATTCGTAACTCGATCAGTACTGAAGCTTGTTATTTGAAGGCCATCTCCAGGAATATGTATACTTCATATGGATTGAAAAACTATTGAATCTAATTACAGTCGCACAAACAAAGGCGCTTTTTCGCATGTAAACATCACAGTCTCTGACTGAGTTAGTGTTATCCTGTTGAAGCTCTTATCGAGCAAGAGCGGTGGTGATACGCGTGCGCACTATATCCCGGGATACTTCAAGGTTACATGCATAGCAATCTTTGCAGCATGGGAAGCGGAATCCCACCGAACGCCTTAACGTCTATCTTAACGCCTTAACGCCTATCTTAACGCATTCGCGCTTCATCTTAACGCCTTAACGACCGAGCATAACGCCTTGACGCCATGCTGCAGACAGATAAGAGAAAGAAAGATGAAAGATGAACTCGTTCACAAGTTTTCATACAGCTTTATTCTCCCCAACGTTACATCATACTCAAGCTGGGGGAGCCGCGTTTGATATATTTACAATTCAAGTATGCTCTTGTCCGATCAGAAGCTGCCATTTGGCGCTGCAGCTGTCATATTCGTTCTTGCCCGTTAGATGTATTCTCCGCTGCTCTTGTCCAATCAGAAGCGGCCATTTCAGAAAGTTCTGCAGCCATCTTCGCCCTAGATCCATTCGTTCTATTCGTCCTCGGGCAGGCCAGGATACTGTAACGGCAACATGTCCTGGAACAGCTGTTTGTGTATTTTGTATTTTGCTGTTTGCGTAATTGACACTAATTCATCGAAATGCAATGACGCCCATCGTTACACCTGTACGCGCTATCTTAGTACCTGAATACCCGTCGTTACGCCTTAACGCATGCCTCAACGCCTTAACGCCCTATAATAACGAGCTCTAACGCCTTAACGCATGTAAGGTACACCCTGTACCCTATAGCCCATAGGGCATAGGGTACACAAGGGTGCGGGCGTACCACACATGCGTTAAGGAATTAGAGCTCGTTACTGGAAGCTGGAAGTTGACGGGCGTTACTCTACATGACTCATCTGGTGCAATTCCTTTGTCTCTGGTTCTCGGTATTGAACATGTGGAGGAATGAAGGGTTCCCCACTTGCCATTTATGCTGGACATATAGCTGGCAATATTGTCGGGTACCATGCTTGATGACGTGAATTCCGGGAGATTAACATTGAAGTAAAGGAAAGTCATATAAACTAGTATTCAGGGACAGATAATTCTTGTTGTATTTTTTTTCCGGACATGTGAATTAACATTGAAGTAACTGAAGGACATATAAAGTCGTATTAGATAGTTCTTGCTGGGCCTAAATGCCAGGTTCCGAAAGGGCCCGTAGACGCCTTTTGATCCTTTAAAAGGGCATTAAGTTCACATTGACATTCGAAAAGTGCGTATCACCTTTGTGACGTCACTTCCGGTTCCGGTCACGTGATCGGAATAGAATGACGTCAGTTCCACGCCACACCCATCCAGTCGGATGCTCCTCCATGAGTGCTTCACTATGACAGCTCCCACGGCCCAATCGGGCCAATAGTGGTAGTAGTATATATAACGGGTATCGGGCCTAGTTTCACCCGGATGTAGAGGTCATTTGTGGCGGAAACGTGGCGGGGAGGTCAAGTGCAGTATAGTTCCGGCAGAATCACCAAAAGCTACCTCCAGCACAGGAGAGTTCCAATTGTTGGAGGGAATGTATTCAGAATGTATTCATCCGCGGTGATGCGGTCTGGCAGCGGTTTTGGCGGTGATTCGGTCTCGGAAAAAAGCTTCCGCGGAGAAAAAGTAGTCCCTAGATAAAATGGTCCGATTGAGTCGAGTGAGGTATCAAAGTGAAGCATTCGTGAAGGGGCATCTAATGGGCTGGGTGTGGGGTTGAAATATCGGCATTCTGCGCATGCGCGGTGGCCCAAGGGTATGGAAATAGACGTTTTGAGAGCTAGGGGAGCCACTAATAGTCCAGTGGGTCATATGAGGTATCCATGTGAAGCATTCGTGAGGGGGCATCTCATGGACTGGGTGTGGGGTTGAAATATCGGCATTCTGCGCATGCGCGGTGGCCCAAGGGTATGAAAATAGCCGTGTTGGAGCTAGGGGAGCTACTAATGGTCCGATGGGGTCGAGTGAGGTATCCAAGTGAAGCATTCGTGAAGGGGCATCTGATGGGCTGGGTGTGGGTTGAAATATCGGCATTCTGCGCATGCGCGGTGGCCCAAGGGTATAGAAATAGACGTGTTGCGATGTAGGGGAGTCCCTAATGGGCCGATGGAGTTGTATGAGGTATCAAAGTGAAGCATTCGTGAAGGGACATCTGATGGGCTGGGTGTGGGGTTGAGATATCGGCATTCTGCGCATGCGCGGTGGCCAAAGGGTATGGAAATAGACGTTTTGGAGTCTAGGGGGGCCACTAATGGTCCAATGGGATCGAGTGAGGTATCAAAGTGAAGCATTCGTGAAGGGGTATCTGATGGGCTGGGTGTGGGGTTGAAATATCGGCATTCTGCGCATGCGCGGTGGCCAAAGGGTATGGAAATAGACGTTTTGGAGCTAGGGGAGCCACTAATGGACCAATGGGGTCGAGTGAGGTATCAACGTGAAGCATTCGTGAAGGGGCATCTGTCTGGACTAGCGGCTCGGGCGTTGTCACCATTCTGCGCATGCGCAGACAGAGAGTTGTGGGAAAAGGGTATGGAAATAGACGTTTTGGGATCTAGGGGAGCTCCTAATGGGCCGATGGAGTTGTATGAGGTATCAATGTGAAGCCTATGTGAAGGGGCATCCAGTCATGGGTGGGTGCATGTAAAATTTTTCCTGAAAAAAAGAAAAACGGAACACGGACTTTATCGAACAATCTGGGAAAATGCCTATATGGGGTATGGGGGGTATATAGGTCGCCGGGCTTAAACGGGGCTTGCCTATCAATAGAGTTATCTCCCCAGCCATTTTGGGGCAGTGAAGGAAGGTATTTGGTGTACAGAGGGACCATCCCTGGTCCGAATGCGTCATATGAGGTGTCATCTTGTAGCAACGTCCGCCAACGCCAAGCTTAACGCTTCAACGCCCTGGTGAAATAGCTCAGAAGTTCTGATTTTCTAGATATTCCATGGAATTGTCACTAATTCTTCGAAATGCAATGACGCCCGTCGACGCCCGTCGTTACGCCTTAACGCTCTAACATAACGCCTTGACGCCATGATATAGACCGGAGAGAGAACAACAACAACAACAACAACGATGACATATGAGAGAACAACAACAACAAGAAGTTTTTTCATATAGTTTATTTTCCCCAATGTTACAGCATACCCACGCTGGGGGAGCCGCGTTGGGTATGTTTACAACTCAAAAAGACTCTTGCCCAATCAGAGGCCACCATTTGCATCTGTCATATTCGTTTCTGTCCGTTAGATGTATTCTTGTCCAATCAGAAGTCGCCATTTCAGCAAGTTCCATCTTCGACCATGTTCGCTCTGAACCGTTTATTCTAATCATCGTCGGACAGGCCTGGATATTCTTCGGGTAGCATGTCCTGAAACAGTTGTTTGCGCATTCTGATCGCATTTTCCAGGGCCTCGGTGGGTGGTAACCCCATAGCCTCTTCCCAGTGACGCTTGGTCTTCATGATGAATATGTGCGTGGGATCGCCTTTCATTTCAAGCGGTAGTAAGGTATACTGTTCATAGATCGCCATGGCTGTTTTCCTGATGCGGGGGCGCATTTGGGTGTACGTCTGTTGTAAATTATCATCTCCGGCGTCCTCAATCGCTGCAGCGTAAGTATTGATAGCTACTGTCACAATACGATCCCAGAAGGTAGGTTCTGCCTCACTTTCCACGGACGTATGCTGATTATCTGAGGTCAAACACCCCGCATCACTAGATAGACTCTCGGCAATCTCTGTTTCGGTATCAGTCGGTACACTCTCAGCAGTCTCTGTATCAGCATCCGCCTCAACGGACTCCTCAGAGTCTTCAATCCCATGTATAGTTTTCTGGTGTCGCATCATATCGTAATGTCTGGTGAACGTGCGTTCGCACTCAGAGCAAGTATAAATCATGTTGACGGTTGAACGTCGACTGTACGTGTTTTTGGAAATACGCTCGCTTTTATAGACAGTAACGCCCGTCAACGCTTAGCTTAACGCTTCAACGCCCTGGTGAATTAGCTCAGAAGCTCTGATTTCCATGGAATTGACACCAATTCTTCGAAATGCAGCGACGCCCGTCAACGCCCGTCGTTACGCCTTAACGCCCGTCTCAACGCCTTAACGCCCCTCTCAACGCCTTAACGCCCGTCTCAACGCCTTAACACACTTTCTTAACGTTTTAACGTCGTTTAATGATGCGTTCAAACAAATGTTGCTTTTGTGCTATTGCTCTGACATACGCCGCCATTTTGGAGCCGCCATGTTGGATCCGCCATTTTGGAACCGCCAACTTGGATATGTCCCATAATGCACCGGGTCAAAATACTCGCTTCTGATTGGACGAGAGCTCTGTGACGGTTTTGAAATACTCGCTTCTGATTGGTGTACGTCGCTAAAGGTGACCGAAACTGACCTTTCACCCCGGCGCGCAAAGGTTTCCACCGCGGTGGAAACCTTTACACCGCGCGCGCCGGGGTCAAAGGTGTTTTTGGAAATACGCTCGCTTTTATAGACAGTAACGCCCGTCAACGCTTAGCTTAACGCTTAGCTTAACGCTTCAACGCCCTGGTGAATTAGCTCAGAAGCTCTGGTTTCCATGGAATTGACACCAATTCATCGAAATGCAGCGACGCCCATCAACGCCCGTCGTTACGCCTTAACGCCCGTCTCAACGCCTTAACGTCCGTCTCAACGCCTTAACGCCCGTCTCAACGCCTTAACACACTTTCTTAACGCTTTGACGTCGTTTAATGATGCGTTCAAACAAATGTTGCTTTTGTGCTATTGCTCTGACATACGCCCCCATTTTGGAGCCGCAATGTTGGATCCGCCATCTTGGAACCGCCATCTTGGATATGTCCCATAATGCACCGGGTCAAAATACTCGCTTCTGATTGGACGAGAGCCCTGTGACGGATTTGAAATACTCGCTTCTGATTGGTGTACGTCGCTAAAGGTGACCGGAACTGACCTTTGACCCCGGCACGCGCGGTGTAAAGGTTTCCACCGCGGTGGAAACCTTTGCGCGCCGGGGTCAAGGGTCAGTTCCGGTCACCTTTAGCGACGTACACCAATCAGAAGCGAGTATTTCAAATCCGTCACAGAGCTCTCGTCCAATCAGAAGCGAGTATTTTGACCCGGTGCATTATGGGACATATCCAAGATGGCGGTTCCAAAATGGCGGATCCAACATGGCGGCTCCAAAATGGGGGCGTATGTCAGAGCAATAGCACAAAAGCAACATCTGTTTGAACGCATCATTAAACGACGTTAAAGCGTTAAGAAAGGGTGTTAAGGCGTTGAGACGGGCGTTAAGGCGTTGAGACGGACGTTAAGGCGTTGAGACGGGCGTTAAGGCGTTACTGTCTATAAAAGCGAGCGTATTTCCAAAAACACGCACAGTCGACGTTCAACCGTCAACATGACTTATACTTGCTCTGAGTGCGAACGCACGTTCACCAGACATTACGATATGATGCGACACCAGAAAACTATACATGAGATTGACGACTCTGAGGAGTCCGTTGAGGCGGATGCTGATACAGAGACTGCTGAGAGTGTACCGACTGATACCGAAACAGAGATTGCCGAGAGTCTATCTAGTGATGCGGGGAGTTTGACCTCAGATAGTCAGCATACGTCCGTGGAAAGTGAGGCAGAACCTACCTTCTGGGATCGTATTGTGACAGCAGCTATCAATACTTACGCTGCAGCGATTGAGTACGCCGGAGATGATAATTTACAACAGACGTACACCCAAATGCGCCCCCGCATCAGGAAAACAGCCATGGCGATCTATGAACAGTATACCTTACTACCGCTTGAAATGAAAGTCGATCCCACGCACAGGTCCATCATGAAGACCAAGCGTCACTTGGAAGAGGCTATGTGGTTACCATCCACCGAGGCCCTGGAAAATGCGATCAGAATGCGCAAACAACTGTTTCAGGACATGCTGCCCGAAGAATATCCAGGCCTGTCCGACGATGATTAGAATAAACGGCTCAGAGCGAACATGGTCGAAGATGGAACTTGCTGAAATGGCGACTTCTGATTGGACAAGAATACATCTAACGGACAGGAACGAATATGACAGATGCAAATGGTGGCCTCTGATTGGGCAAGAGTCTTTTTGAGTTGTAAACATACCCAACGCGGCTCCCACAGCGTGGGTATGCTGTAACATTGGGGAAAATAAACTATATGAAAAAACTTCTTGTTGTTGTTGTTCTCTCATGTGTCATCGTTGGTGTTGTTGTTGTTCTCTCTCCGGTCTATATCATGGCGTCAAGGCGTTATGTTAGAGCGTTAAGGCGTAACGACGGGCGTCGACGGGCGTCACTGCATTTCGAAGAATTAGTGACAATTCCATGGAATATCTAGAAAATCAGAACTTCTGAGCTATTTCACCAGGGCGTTGAAGCGTTAAGCTTGGCGTTGGCGGACGTTGCTACAAGATAACACCTCATACGACGCATTCGGACCAGGGATGGTCCCTCTCTACACCAAATACCTTCCTTCACTGCCCCAAAATGGCTGGGGAGATAACTCTATTGATAGGCAAGCCCCGTTTAAGCCCGGCGACCTATATACCCCCCATACCCCATATAGGCATTTTCCCAGATTGTTCGATAAAGTCCGTGTTCCGTTTTTCTTTTTTTCAGGAAAAATTTTACATGCACCCACCCATGACTGGATGCCCCTTCACATAGGCTTCACATTGATACCTCATACAACTCCATCGGCCCATTAGGAGCTCCCCTAGATCCCAAAACGTCTATTTCCATACCCTTTTCCCACAATTCCCTGTCTGCGCATGCGCAGAATGGTGACAACGCCCGAGCCGCTAGTCCAGGCAGATGCCCCTTCACGAATGCTTCACTTTGATACCTCACTCGACCCCATTGGTCCATTAGTGGCTCCCCTAGCTCCAAAACGTCTATTTCCATACCCTTTGGCCACCGCGCATGCGCAGAATGCCGATATTTCAACCCCACACCCAGCCCATCAGATACCCCTTCACGAATGCTTCACTTTGATACCTCACTCGATCCCATTGGACCATTAGTGGCCCCCCTAGACTCCAAAACGTCTATTTCCATACCCTTTGGCCACTGCGCATGCGCACAATGCCGATATTTCAACCCCACACCCAGCCCATCAGATGCCCCTTCACGAATGCTTCAGTTTGATACCTCATACAACTCCATCGGCCCATTAGGGACTCCCCTACATCGCAACACGTCTATTTCTATACCCTTCGGCCACCGCGCATGCGCAGAATGCCGATATTTCAACCCCACATCCAGCCCATCAGATGCCCCTTCACGAATGCTTCACATTGATACCTCACTCGACCCCATTGGACCATTAGTAGCTCCCTAGCTCCAACACGGCTATTTTCATATCCTTGGGCCACCGCGCATGCGCAGAATGCCGATATTTCAACCCCACACCCAGCCCATCAGATACCCCTTCACGAATGCTTCACTTTGATACCTCACTCGATTCCATTGGACCATTAGTGGCCCCCCTAGACTCCAAAACGTCTATTTCCATACCCTTTGGCCACTGCGCATGCGCACAATGCCGATATTTCAACCCCACACCCAGCCCATCAGATGCCCCTTCACGAATGCTTCACTTTGATACCTCATACAACTCCATCGGCCCATTAGGGACTCCCCTACATCGCAACACGTCTATTTCTATACCCTTCGGCCACCGCGCATGCGCAGAATGCCGATATTTCAACCCCACACCCAGCCCATCAGATGCCCCTTCACGAATGCCTCACATTGATACCTCACTCGACCCCATTGGACCATTAGTAGCTCCCTAGCTCCAACACGGCTATTTTCATATCCTTGGGCCACCGCGCATGCGCAGAATGCCGATATTTCAACCCCAGACCCAGCCCATCAGATGCCCCTTCACGAATGCTTCACATGGATACCTCATACAACTCCATCGGCCCATCAGGGGCTCCCCTAGCTCTCAAAACGTCTATTTCCATACCCTTGGGCCACCGCGCATGCGCAGAATGCCGATATTTCAACCCCACACCAGCGAGCCACTAATGGACCAATGGGGTCGAGTGAGGTATCAAAGTGAAGCATTCGTGAAGGGGCATCTGTCTGGACTAGCGGCTCGGGCGTTGTCACCATTCTGCGCATGCGCAGACAGGGAATTGTGGGAAAAGGGTATGGAAATAGACGTTTTCAACCCCACACCCAGCCCATCAGATGCCCCTTCACGAATGCTTCACTTTGATACCTCATACAACTCCATCGGCCCATTAGGGACTCCCCTACATCGCACCACGTCTATTTCTATACCCTTCGGCCACCGCGCATGCGCAGAATGCCGATATTTCAACCCCACACTCAGCCCATCAGATGCCCCTTCACGAATGCTTCACATTGATACCTCACTCGACCCCATTGGACCATTAGTAGCTCCCTAGCTCCAACACGGCTATTTTCATACCCTTGGGCCATCGCGCATGCGCAGAATGGCGATATTTCAACCCCACACCCAGCCCATCAGATGCCCCTTCACGAATGCTTCACATGGATACCTCATACAACTCCATCGGGCCATTAGGGGCTCCCCTAGCTCTCAAAACGTCTATTTCCATACCCTTGGGCCACCGCGCATGCGCAGAATGCCGATATTTCAACCTCACACCCAGCCCATTAGATGCCCCTTCACGAATGCTTCACTTTGATACCTCACTCGACCCAATCGGACCATTTTATCTAGGGACTACTTTTTCTCCGCGGAAGCTTTTTCCCGAGACCGAATTACCGCCAAAACCGCTGCCAGACCGCATCACCGCGGATGAATACATTCTGAATACATTCCCTCCAACAATTGGAACTCTCCTGTGCTGGAGGTAGCTTTTGGTGATTCTGCCGGAACTATACTGCACTTGACCTCCCCGCCACGTTTCCGCCACAAATGACCTCTACATCCGGGTGAAACTAGGCCCGATACCCGTTATATATACTACTAGTGGTTCATCATGTTTTCTACTGCGCATGCGCAGAATGACGCCTGTTCCTCGTCACACCCATCCAGTCGGACGCTCCTGCACGAGTGCTTCACTATAAATCCTCCCTCGGCCCAATCGGACCAATAATGGTCCACCGCGATCCCAAAACACCCACCCCGATCTGCCTATGAACGACGCATGCACAATAAGAACTTTTCAACAAAAGTCATCCCATAGCTTCGAGACCTCTGCCATCATCGTTGATATGGGACTACTTTCTGTCCGCGGAGGCTTATCCCCGGAACCGGAATGGACCGCATCCCATGGGGTGACATTCGGTCACGTGACCGAAAGTGCACTCAATGACCTTTGCCGTAACTATAGTGACCTTGACCTTTCCTTTGGGATAAACCATTTGTTTGCATAACAAAATTGCCCCTCTCCCGACTAAAAGTGGTTTGGCCCAAATGTGAGGTCAAACAACCTTGCACCCTCCCGATTAAAAGTGGTTTGGCCCAAATGAGAGGACAATAGGTAAGAATTTTACGTTTCTATACTACTGAGGTTATTCAACCTAAGTTAAATGACTTTCAACCCAGTCTAAATCGAGAAAGTCCTCAGTGGATATATCAGAGGTGTTGTCTGACAGCTCGCAAGGCCCATAACAACTCAATCTGAAAGGCTAATTTTCCGTATAAAGAAATATTTTTCCATTACGTTTTTATGAACAAAACACAGAGCGAATAATGTAATTTAATATTTTGCACAAAAAAAAGAGAAAATTGTCGAAGGGTTTGTAGCCTGTTATACCTTTGGCATGGCAATCGGTAACGTGATATAGTTGAAAAAAAAAAAATGTTGAAAGCGACGTTAAACCCTATTCACTCACTCACCGGGTAACGTGTCACGTTTATGACAAACGTTTTTTTCAGCCTGCAAGTATAAATACAAAACTAAATTTAACGGTCTATAGACTAATTCAAATCAGATGACATACTTTCGTGAATTAATTTTTTTAAACTATTACACCATCGAATAATCTGCAAAACCAGGTGCGTAATAATTTCGTTGCTATTTTTGTTCACTTCAGAAAGGTGTTCTGAAATGGTTGAAATTGTTGTTACACCAAATGCCTGCATATCTGTTTTACTTGGGTCACAGGCCCTAAAAACAAGAGTTTGGGGGGGCGGTGGTATTACAGTGAAGTATCGAAATATGGGGTCTCTATATATAACCCCATGCAGTTTTATATAAAGCATGGGGTTATATATAGAGACCCCATATTTCGACACTTCACCGTAATATCATCGCCACCCCCCCGACCCCCAAAATTCTTGGTTTGAGGGCTTGTGCTTGGGTGTAGGAAACTACGCTAAACCGCCATAATATATGTTATCACCGGTTTGGTGCACTGTAAACTTAAGCTGTAATTGTACAGTAAGTTACAGTAGTTTTTATTGCATTAAAGCTGCAAGAAATATACTGTAAAATATAATTTCTTTGATAGGCATTTAGAAGCCGGCGTATATAATACAAGGCTATTCTATGGATAACATTTTCTTTATTGCCGTGGAGCTGACGTTCAGTTGGAGATACTTCCAACCTTTTCAACGCTAATGAAAGCTTCACGAAAGTATGCCATCCGAATTTAGCTTTGAAAAAGTTGGAAGTATCTCCAACGAAACGTCAGCTCCACAGCAATAAAGAAGTTGTTATCCATAGAATAGCCTTGTGTTGTAATTTATAAGTAAATATTGTGAATTTAAGGTAAACCTCTGCAAAAATTACGTTAAACTGTGTATTTCGCAATATTTACTGTACAATTTACGGTATATTACTGGCAAGTACTTACCTATCTAACAGATATATCGAGAAGGATAAAAGTTGGCTTCCAGTCTCTTGGAAGAGCAGTACACTCGATGATTTCTTTGGCGGCAAGTATTTCTAGGTGACCGAGTAAAATATACCTGTCTGTAGTATCTGGAAGAGTAGGCTTTTCTCTGTATATGAATATTTTATGACCATGAAGAAACCTTTCCAGATTGTGTTGTCTTGAACATGTAGTATCCATGGTGCACCCCGCGGCGAATGAATAATTCAGTCTCGAAGGAATGATATAGTTGGGACGGGAATTTCACGATTAGCAACATTTTCCGGTATACATGTATAATACATAATTATCCTGGTTTTATCTTGAAAGCTTAGAACTAAAACTGCAGCTACAGTCGACGCGTATATCAGAAGACGAGTCAACTGAATAATTAATTTGCGATTAATTTGCGATTCATCAAAATATGCCCCCTGGCCTATTTTGGTGTTTTGGGGGCATTAGTAGTATATACACCGTATTTAACGCCAAGTTGGTCGCCGCACGCATGCACGAGAATCGCCGCAGGAAGTGCGCAGTTCACGTGGTTTGGTGCGCAGGTCACAGAGGTCAAGTTCACTATAGTTCCGGAACTTCCGGTCACGTGACCTGCGTACTCCCTGCGGCGATTATCGCGCATGCGTGCGGCGACTAACTTGGCTTTATTGTGCGTGTATAGCTAGTCCATCAAATTTTACAAATAACATGCTTTCAATATAAGTTATCCGTACGTTTTTTTCGTCATTTCTTTGTCGGGAAAATAATTTTACAGAGCTATTGTTATTATTGTAAATATCAGATGAAAAATGAAGTGTATTGTATCTTGCATGTAACTGAGACTTCAGCAATTCCTTTACATCAGAAAAGTTATAACATGCACGTTCACTTTCTCTTTGGAGCTAACGAGTCGGTGTTCCTCCAAACACCAAAACAGACTCTCGGCAAATACGTAGACTTGGCTTCCTTGGAATAAAACATTGAGTTTAAAGAGAATATATGTGTTGAAGAGGCACATGGTAATGTCTTGCCCGCATAACTGAAAACGTTTCACCACGCTTCTCTCTTGCAAATTGCCTGCTTGTGTTTCGTTTTCTTGTGAAGTTTATTTATAATGTTGTCGTATTAAGCTTTTGAACAGAAAGAAATCTTCCGTGGAGAACGGTCCATTACTGAATATCGGATCTCGCGTTTGTCTATAAGATCCACAAACAGACAAAATAGTCAACATTAATAGATTGAAGAAAATATAAAAACAATAGAACTCTAGCAATTATCTAATATTTTCTTCCAAATTCTTAAGAAATTATATTTTGCCATTTTTAGAACAGTTAATTCAGTCGGAAGACAGGTGTAAATACATGCAAACAGATGAATATATTGCCTGCTCCTAGACATTACAAAACCGGTTATTTTTCCTCCAAACGACTTTTCGTATCCAGAAAGAACCAATACATGGTAGGTGAAAAAGAAATGATTTCTTTAAAGGATTTAGCAAATTCGGCCAAAAAGAGAAGACAAAACGTTCTTAGATATATTCATATCTGTGTAGTTACACTAAAAAAACACCAAAAAAACAAAACAAATAAAAATGACAAATGTAATTTCTTACGTAAGAGGTTTCAAGAAAATGTGAGAAACAGGCTAGAAAATCCAGTTTTTACCGTATAATATTCACATGTGGACACTGGGAATACCTGAGCTGTGTTTCTTCTTGATCTTGTTGTAGAGGTAGCTATACGCTCGTGAATGTTAATCCCTGGCGTGTCGAAATAAATCGTATATGCCAGGGGATTGCATGATTTCCGGCTATAGTTCCGATCATTACCGAGCCGAACCGGTTTGGTCCCGAAGAGAGAGGTTCGGAATACTTCGGGGCACGGACGATTCGAGAGTCTGCACGCTCTTGTTCAGATTGGGTTGGGACTTTGAATGAACGAGACGCACATATAGAATTCGGGCTGGTTGGAGGGAAGATTTTAATGGGGGATCTTTTAGCTCTATATCGTTCTAGGTGTTGCTAGGCGGGGCACACCTTTTCTACGACATCTGGCGCCAGATTATAAAATTAATTTTGTAACGGTTGAGGACCAATTTACGCCTTTAAACCAGACTGCGAAAAATCTCGGTAAACAAGCGCGGGGTGGAAGTCGGCCATTTGTCTTCTCTCTTCGCGTATCCCACCTTCCCTGGTTTTTTGGCCGGCTTTGCACATGTTGATTGTATGTAGAATTGTTTTACTGGGAGTCGGTCATCCTGATATTGGGCTATTCTGGTCGCGATAATTCTGTATAAATCCTTTCACGGCTGGCAGGCTGTCGATTGTGTTAGACAGGGTTTTCTTTGTCTCGGCTGATAGGCTAGCTACACGATAGTGAAATTTGACAATATGATCACATCGGTCTGTGTGATATACATGTAGGGGCCGGTTAGCCGTTTTCCCTGTCTTTCGTTAGGAAACTAGTCGTGTGTTCAGTTCAGCCTATGCTATCAAATATTTTTTTCTGGTATATAGCCGGCTGAGCTCGCTAACATTTCTTGTAAATAGTGTAGGCCTATCGGTCGTATGCATTCAATAAACTTGGTGTCGCTGTATATACAGTACCGGTATTGTTACCCTGTGATAGGCGCGCTATGCTATTAGTAAGGCCATG
Organism: Hanleya hanleyi; assembly: GCA_036873755.1. Lineage (NCBI taxonomy): Eukaryota > Metazoa > Mollusca > Polyplacophora > Lepidopleurida > Hanleyidae > Hanleya > Hanleya hanleyi. The sequence continues at coordinate 87,600 of JAVTVY010045082.1, read as the reverse complement.
CGGTATAATTTGGCACTGTCGACAGCATATATAGATCTGTGTAATGTGGCAATTAATCGTTTCGCCTCTTTGAGGGACTCGATGTGTTCAATTCGGGCCGTGTTATTAAATATATTCCTGGTATTTAGCCAGTTGAACTAGTCAACAGTTCTTGGGAATAGTGGATTTACTCTATTCATTTATTGCATTTGGTGTCGTCGTGTATACAGCATTATTGTCCTGTGATAAACGCGAAGTGTTATTAGTAGTGGCATTTTGGCCGTTCGTGGTCAATAAATTGGTAAAAACCGGATAAATTGACTCAGTGATATTGAATAATTTGAGCCTGGCAGGGTTATACAATTTTCAAATATTTTTACTGGGCTATCATATAGAGCTTGTATATCGGGGAGATTCAAATTTTTAGGGAAGTTTTTGTCCATTGTCACTCCAGGTGTTACTGTGTGGTGTTGTCTATGTGTTTCTGTACGATTGAATTGTATTGTTTCAGAGATTGACTTTTGTGTGAGATTTCTGCTATGTGTTAGTATTTATGGGTCTTTGGATTGGGATTGAAGATTTTGCCGACCTTTATGAGAAATCTGTAGTTGGAATGCAATTGTGCGTTGGAATACAATAGTAAATGCTCAGATTGTTCGCGGGTCAATGTGACAACGGAGACAACGCAGCCATGGTTGGCGAAAGTTTAATAGTTCGATGATTCACGATCATATCACTTTAAATTACTTAGTGGGTTTAACTAACGCACCCAATAGTATACATAGCTTACGTACAGTTCTGTATGCGTTACCTCTGAGAGCTTTAAATCAAATAGCCAGAGATATACAGCAATCTGCGTCTTCAGGAAATATAATACCATCCAAAATCAGTAAAGTATGTCAAGATATAGCGTATTTTCGGTTGTATCGTCCAGTGAACATAATCGAAACATCTCAAGATCGGCTATTCTTGAAACTCAACTACTTAGATAAAGGACTGGACATCATTAATTTACCTCGAATCCTGAATGATCCAGAGGTACGCAACGCTGTACCAAACTATTTCAAGTTCACAGAACCTCCTTGCATTTCATATAACTATACTAAATCTATAGCCACCAAAATATTCAATTACTCCAATGCTGTCAAGGAGTTTGACTGGAACTTATACACGTCAGGAGGCTATAGTTGTGATTGTGAATTGTCGAACTTTATCTATACACCATGCAAACATATTGTGACTGGTGACCTTGATGTGGTGAGTGATATGGATCTGAAATTACTCCTGATGAAAGGACCTAAATATAGAGAGCCCAGAAGAATAAATCTGAAGGCGGACCAGAAGATAGTCCTGACTGCATTAGAACAGTACGTTATTGATTGGTCTAAGCGAGAAAAAGTTGAACCTACAGTACTCGCTGATTGGCTGGACCTCACCAAGAGCAAGGTCGTTGAAACAATCCGCCATATTGACAGAAGTACTCTTCCCCAAGCAAAACAAGTACTGAGAAACCTCAAATCGCAAGAAGTTCTAGCAAATCTCCAGAGTAAATTCGTCATAGTCCCAGCAGACAAAGCTCCGAATAATATAATATTCATATGTAAATATTACTATTACCAGGTGCTGGTTAAAGAATTGAGTGTAGACATATCTTCATCAAATACATCTACTTACTCCCAAACTGCATTTACTCTGGAAGATTTATTTAACAATCACAAAAAGTTTCTCAGGGAAAGAGGTATTTGTCTTCCAACCAATCATAGCGACATACCAAAAATATACTGGACTCCCAAAATGCATAAATCACCATACAAAGCTAGATTCATAGCTGGTTCTAGAAGCTGCACCACCAAGCTTCTTTCAACCCTATTGACGAGGGCCCTTCAGGAGGTAAAAGCATTTTGGGAAAGGTATTGCGCCACTATTTTCAAGAACTCTGGCGTTGAATGTATGTGGATATTGAAAAACTCAAAATGTCTTACGGAAGAACTTGATGCTAAAGGTCACATACCGTACAGACATGTATCCACATGGGATTTCTCGACTCTCTATACTACAATCCCTCATCAGGACCTTATTGACCGTCTAAGTTCATTAATAGTATCTTGTGTTCAAGAAAACTGATCGTAGATATATTAATGTCGGAAGCCATAAAGCATTCTTTAGCTCGACTACATACAAGAGATATCATTCATGGGATGTTTCTTTGTTTATAGAGTTGCTTGAATTTCTCATTAAAAATATCTATGTGAAATTTGGCAACACAATATCAGCAGCATATAGGTATTCCAATGGGTACTAATTGTGCACCCCTGTTGGCTGACCTGTATCTGTTCTCTTATGAATATGACTATATGCTGGCGCTTTCAAAAACCGATCCACTCAAAGCCCGTTCCTTCTCATTCACCAAACGCTATATAGACGATCTTCTCGCTGTGGATAATCGCTATATAAATGACGCAGTGAAGGATATATATCCACCTTCACTGGATTTGAAGGAAACTACAGATAGCCCTACAGGCACATCATATTTAGATCTATATCTCTATAAAAATGAAGCGGGCATTCTCTCTCGTCGACTTATGACAAAAGAGATGATTACAATTTCGACATCGTAAATTATCCCTTTCTGGACAGTAATATTCCAGTGGGACCTGCATATGGCGTATACATATCTCGCTTAGTAGCATTTGCTAGATCCTGTGTTAAATGTGACGATTTTAATCAACGTCACAAAAAACATTGTTGCAGAAACTTATAAAACAGGGCTATTCCACCAAGCGCCTCCACTCAAAGTTTCTCAAATTTGGCGATACATATCGCATGCTGATAGCAAAATACGAACGTAGCGTGCAAGATCTATGGCGCTACGTTTCGTAACATGTGTCTAATTCCGCTTAACCCGGGGCTAGGGGCCGTATGAGCCCATGCACTTCAAGATCCTCATGGTACTCATATGAACAGTCACAATCAAAGCGTGACTGAGGTACATCATTTTTAGATGACGACTCTATAACGAATATTATGGATTAAGAATACTGATCAGCGATACGGATTTGATATTTTGGAACATCATGATGTCTTGCCGGCATCATTGAAAACTGTTGACCGCTTCTCTCTTGCAGGAAACAAGCCTATGTTTATGTATACTTTTGTCTTTTTGAATTTGGTGCTAATACTGTTATATGGAAATGGAATAGGTCTTTGGATTATGGACGCGGATATTCTCTAATGGACGACGGCTGGATTATGAATGACGGACTAGACGCTTGTAATTTGTCTTCTGCTAACGGTTTTCCCATCCTGATAAAAGGGAAACCCGTTTTTTCTTTGTGTTTCAAGATATATATATTTTTTTTGAATGGTTGTCCCTAATTTGTATAGTTCCATTTATGTCGTGGTGTTCGTGATATTCGAATTTGTCGGCTGTCCACTGGTCGGCTAAAAAATCGCTCATCGTGTCGATTTTCTGAATTAATACGGATATATATTGCCTACATTTTGATTGTCCAATACATGATTCTGATTGCTTGATGTTGTTGTGAATAATAGACCTGAACAATTGATTGAGGGTGGGGGAGAGACTGCAAATCAACTGAATGCAGCCCCTGTTCATCAAAATGAACCACATGTTCAAGTAAATGCACCAGCTGCCCTTCCCGATCCCCCATGTCCACTAGATCTAAATGGAACAGCAGGACTGGACGCTGGTCTGGCTAGGGATGTAAATAATGTATTTCATCAGTTACCGCCCAGTGGCCACACTTCAGCTCCGTACTTCCAATGCCCAATAAATAGGAATGGATTGTTTTTAGACAATGCTATGGTAGGGGGACAATATCTCCAAGGGGATATAGATAATGGGAATCTGGCCGATGTGTCCGCTACTGATACTGAGGGGGAGGTTGAGGCCTCTCCTAGTAAATGTAGCGAATGCTCGTCCAGATCCAGATCAACCGAGCGACATGTATCCCAAGAACGCCACCGTAGCCAAAGTCCCCGGCTTCCCAAAACTTTAGTATTTTCAGGAATCAGAGGGGACTGGGTTCCATTTAGGGTTAAGTTTGAGTTGGAGGCTAAAAGTAGAGAGTGGAATAAAGATCAGTGTCTTAGGAAGCTAACATATTGTATTCATGGCGATGCCATGGTGTTTTACAGCTATTAATCGGAGGCTGTCAAAACCTCGTTTGATATGCTCCTCAAAGCAATAGAATGCCATTATAATAGTAGGGAACCTCCGCGTGTAGTTAGGCAGTGGTTGCAGGCGGAATTGCAGGGTTCCGAGGATACTTTAGAGGAGTTTGCTTTTAGATGCACTAGGTTGGCAAGGGACGGGTATCCGAATGCACCGGAAAAGATTATTGAGTCAGTAGCGGTGGAACATTTTCTCAGGGGATGCAGGGAAATACAGGCTGTGAGATTTGCTATGGAAAAGAGCCCCACAGCAATCTCGGAAGCCTGGAGTTATGTGAACTCCTCACGATATAATCTGAGAGAGTTGGATTTTCAGACGGTTACATGTAGGACTGTTAATGTTGATTCAGTGGGGGAGGCTTTTCCTGATGCTTGTAAGGCAGAAGGGGAATGGATAAATGAGAGGTCCCCTCGCCGTCGGTCATCGCGACCCTTCCGTCCACCGCGACTCTGTTACTCGTGCCGTAAATCCGGCCACATAAGCCGTTTTTGTCCTACTAGACATGGTTTAGATGGGTGGGCTGAATTAGCAACTGCAAATGACGGGGTGGGGTCGTCCACGGGAGACGAGTCAGGTGTTACTGAACTTACTGCAGCAGTCAGAGATGTTACTCTGTCTCGTTCCCAGGGGTGGGCGATGTCCATTCCAGTTAAGGTTGGGTCTGTGCCGGTGACTGCTGTGGTAGACACGGCCGCCCAAGTCAATGTCATGAGTGAACATCTATTTGCTAGGTTGGGTCTTCAGGGGTTGTCGTCTTCGCCTATTCGGTTGACTGGTGCATTTCGAGGAATGACCAGTATGGGAATGCTAGTTCGGCAGGTCCCATTATCCATCTCCGATTTTCACTGTACTGGAAATATAGTGGTGGCACCCTTGGTTGACGACCTGTTGCTAGGCTTCGATTTCCTATCAGCCTATGGATGTGTTGTAGATTTTAGGGATAAAACCTTGGTTATTGGGGACACAGTTTGAATTTTTATGGAATGATGACTTGTGCAATGTGGGCTCCATTTCGCTCTGCCAGTAACTGATAAATGGTGAAGTTAGTTGAGTCATTGGTGACGCATTTTGTGTATGCGTCTGAAGAGATGTAGTATAGTGTCAGTTTTGTGGGGATATATGGATGTGTGCCATCACGTGTAAGCTGTGATGGATGTATTGTATTAGGTTTTGATTTTCTATGTGAAATTATCCTATTTGGGGGTTGATTTGATTTTGTTGTACAGGATGTTTCTTTGAGGCATTGTGGAATTGAAGAAAAAAAATACATAAAATTCTAGACCCAAATCGTTCGTAATGTGTTGTGTAATGTAATGTGTATTTTGGAACTATTGTTCTAGAATTATGGTGTGTGTTGGAGAACCCTCGTGTGTGTTCGGGAGTTGGATGTTCGGAGATTGTGATTTGCATTGCGGCATTATACGTGTAGTGTGTTATGGGAGAATATGATGCGTTGTGATGAACTAGAGGTGTTTATATAATCTGTGTGAGGGAACCGGTTGCTGGACGCCTGGGTTCGATGATTGCTGTGTCATTAGAGAATTTCTGTGTGTGAAGATTCTGTGTGGTAGATATACGCGCCACTCGCGTTTTTATGTGACTTCTGTTGAGATTGTATAACTGTGTGTTCTTTGTGGGGTTTTCTATGTGTGTTAAGCTATGTGACACGTTCATGTGAGGTTAATATATGGAGTGACTTGGAGAAGATACAGTATGAGAATATGTATAGTGCGGGTGGCCATGTCGGAGACCTGGGGTTGAGGAAGACGTTCCTCTTCATCCCATGTCTTCACCATGAAGCCCTGGTGAGAGTTGTCTATCCGATATCTTGTAGAAAGAGTTATGATTTATTGTGAATCCGGTGGGGCAGGATAGCCACCACTCGGGGGTGAATAAATGCGTCATTATTCGATGATAGTCTCATCCCTCTTCTAGTTATGAGCTCAATGACTTTGTGAGTGTGAGCTTGACACCTGTGGAGGTGTAGCAATTATGGTTATGTTCTCTCTGGTGGGGTAGCCGTTTGCGAGGGCGTATGTACCTTGGGGTCAGTGGGCGTGTGATGCGCACACACGTTTCTGGCTCTTCGTGCGTGCGCCCTTGAAGGGCCTTTCCACTCGAAACTGTTGGCTGCTATTTATTGCGGCCATGTAGCTGGTAGGCTGGCCTGCGGATTATATTTTTAAGAATTAAAGTGAGTAGTCCCATGCGGTTGGTTGTATTTATTTGGGCTGTTAGGCTGGTAGGCTGGCCCGCGGATTATATTTTTGAGAAATAGTGATCATTCCCATGAGGCCGACCATTTGAGCGAGATTTTTAGTGGGTTTGGGTGTAATTATAGACAGTCTGTTAATGAGACTGGACTAGTGGGTGGTTACCATTTTATTGAAGTTGGGTGCTTTTAGGGAGCAGTGTACCTTTGTACACTGCATGTTACGGATTTTGACACATGTGATATAACATGGAGAATTCACGTCTTTGTCTCGTGTTTTAGTAATCATTGGCGGCGCTAGAACAGCGGTTGCCTGCGATGGGAAGGGTTCTATCTAGGCGAAGTAAGACCTTCGCCAAAAAGAAAACGGGGAGGGGTGTTGTAGAGGTAGCTATACGCTCGTGAATGTTAATCCCTGGCGTGTCGAAATAAATCGTATATGCCAGGGGATTGCATGATTTCCGGCTATAGTTCCGATCATTACCGAGCCGAACCGGTTTGGTCCCGAAGAGAGAGGTTCGGAATACTTCGGGGCACGGACGATTCGAGAGTCTGCACGCTCTCTTGTTCAGATTGGGTTGGGACTTTGAATGAACGAGACGCACATATAGAATTCGGTCTGGTTGGAGGGAAGATTTTAATGGGGGATCTTTTAGCTCTATATCGTTCTAGGTGTTGCTAGGCGGGGCACACCTATTCTACGACAATCTTCACCCTCAACCGCTTTGCTAAATTTGTTGGTGACGGTTTATACTCAACATTATATTTGTATGTGCTGACTCGTAGCCGCAGTCGTTTGTTATGGGTTCCGCTTGGCGCCAATCTGTCCTGCTCTTATACCTTATCATTCTATCAGTAGCATCAGGTGGTTCAACCAGAGATGCATTAATATTCATACAGATTCCTTAAATAATGATCGTGGGTCTATCAGGAAATCTGTGCATGTGGGTAAAGCAACAAAAAATTATACCTGAAAGGCCTGGTTATCTTCATATCGGTGATAAAAAAAAAAAAAAAATCCGAAATATGGCTCGTAAATTATCACGTGACTTTAACAAATGTGTCTACTATATGACTATACTCTCAAATGATTTGTTCCTCCTGTGATAAGGATGAAATGTCACTCTTTCTGTTTACATGCATAAAACGCTATCCCGATATTTTTTTATAAGTAATTGCGGATGCCACTTTTTTTATGAGGTGTATGCCAATTGTATCAATACTATAGAGCCAGCTGGCTGCGAACATAATAATGCCCCTGTGTGGTCAAATCTTACAAATCTGAGATATGACTTCACAACATATTGCATGTGTCAAACTGTTGAAAAATTGCCGTCATTTCGACGGAATGTCTTCGGGGTTCTTCTGTGTAAATTATCGCAAGTAGACAATTTGCAGATTTTTTGAGAAAAAAAAATGGAGTAGGACCGTGTGCAAAAATTAAAACAGTGCTCTTTACAAACAACATATTCTGATAGCATACATTTGTGCGTGCTGATAACTTCATGCCAATTTACATAAATGTTCCTCTACTTTTTTTCGCAAGACAATGAAATTACTCTGCTTTCGTTTGAAGATTTGAGTTGACCAATTAAGTATTTTCAATATTGGAAGATATTTCGGCATTTCAATAACAATACATTTTCTATTTTCAGGCCATTCCCAACAGAGGAACATATGACTCCGGTGCACTACCATAAAACTGGTGTTGGCCCAACATCCTTTGTTGTTGTTGAGGGCTGGTCCACACCATGAAGTGGTGTTGAGAAATGGTGTTGAGCAGTGTGAACACTAAAACATGGCGTTGAGGCTAGTTCAACACAAAATAATGGTGTTGGTCAACATCTGTAATCCACACCAATAATGGGTGTTGAAAATGGTTCGACAACAACTATTAGTGTTCACTGAAAAGTACTCATACTGGCTCAACACCAATTAATATTGTTGGCCAACATCGATAAAGGATTTTGGAGATATATGTTGCCGGTCAAAATTCATCACTATTTATTGGTGTTGTGTTTTTTTGTTGTTGTTGATCAACATCATTTTTCTGGCTGTGTGTCAGGAATCATATATATCTACAAAACAACTTCTTATCAAGCACGTTATCATTTGCGGAATGGCTGCTAGCATCAATTTCCTGGAGTGAGATCCGACATTCAGATGCCATCCATCCTCTATAATGCCGGTCTGTACTCTCTAAAAAAAGTTGAGTGCAATTTCACTTAAGTAAGAGTGAAAATAGATCCCACTCAATACTTGAGTGAGACTTTCACTCAACTTGAGTTACTTTTCACTCAACTTGAGTTAAATGCACTCAGCTTGGATGGCATTCACTCAAGCATAAGAGAGGAAATTGATCCCACTCAACTTGAGTGAACTCGAGTGGTTTTTACTCAAGTTGAATAAAAAGTAACTCAAGTTGAGTGAAAAGTGTCGCAAGTTTGAGTGAACAGGTACATTTCACACAAACTTGAATGGAACAGTTCATTAAAGTTTTTTTAGAGAGTATACTCCATACTTCCGTACCAGGTCCAGCACGCAGATTAGAACAATGCAGTTATTACCAGAACAAACCGTTTAAAATTACGACCAATGAACGGACTGCTTTTTAGGGTGCTTCGCTGGGTTCACCGACAAGCCGTCTTTATAATGAAAATACGCTGTAGAACGGCCTCTTTGATGTATTCGCGGAAAGGACACGTGGACGTCTCTCTAGTCAAAACAATCATGGCTACTCACAACGTGAGTTCAAATGGAATGAAATACACGACACATTGTCCGGCTTTATTTATTCAAATATGGGCATAATCTTAAAGGTCACCAGGTCACGAAAGCTGTTCGGAAAGTTGATTAATAAACGACTGATCTTAGTCCTGGCGAATTCGTCTTCCGTCATGGTTCGGCTTTGTTAGACCAACCATAACTAGGGATGATGATGCCAGCTGAAAACTTGATGCCCTTGTCATCCTTATCTGCATCTAAATATAAGCAGGCAAAATGTCTTGCCTGAAAGCAGTACGCTTGAAGTGAATACACTGGACGATATTGTACGGAGTGCAAATAGTTGAAGTGAAGGTTACAATATCTTTGATACTCTCCACTAAACAGATGAAAATTTGCTGGACAACACGTTATAGTTAACTCTCTCTCTCTCTCTCTCTCTCTCTGAAACACGTAACACTAATAGATGTCGTTCAGTGCCAGTGCATTGGCTCTTGTCCGTCATATTATCTGACAACCTAGGTCATGGATGTACTTTAATATTATACATGTTGAAGGGCTGCACTGCACGATAACGACGTCTGAAGAAAGTTGATATATGCAGAAGTGCGGGTATTATGCCCCCATGTACATGTATAACACATGTTATGGTGACATTTGCTTTACATAAGATATAAGATATAGGTCACAAATTAGAGTCTGCTCCAGCATTCAGTTATTAAGTTATATTTTACCTGTCATCTGGCTCACTGGAAGTCGTCCCGTATTCCAGTCAAGTTTAGCGGTTTCAACAGTTCTAGGTGAGTTATAGTGGAGTGAGTGAGTGAGCGAGTAGGATTTAACGTTGTTTTCAACAATTTTCCTGCCATATCACGACGGAAGTTACACTGGATTAAACTTTCAATCCCATAATGTGATACATCAATTATTACAGAAATAGCAACATACCTTTTACGGTGTTTAACAAAGTGTGATTGTAAAGCAGATATTGGTGATATTCTTCAACATGCAGGGACAGTAGCATGGAAGCCGTCCTAAAGAAGGGAAGGAGCCCCAGAATTCACTAGCTGCGAAAGTGACCTCTGGTCTAGTGGATTTCTGGGAGCGGAAACGGGATCGCGTTCGCACATCCGCACAATTTTCGGTGAAACTTCTCTTCAACATGGCTGCACCCTGTGAGGTTGACCCTATGAGAAAACAAGAAAACTTATTGATGCAGATGCATCAATGCCGGCGGAAACGTTTGTAGCTTATAATCTGCGTTTTACAAGCCGATTACGTGTGCAACTGGTGAATACAGGTCACGATGCACCATTATGGTTAGAAAAACGTGGATTTGTTTGTTTTCATTAAAGGTTTGACTAATGTAATTCGCGCAAGACCCATCTGGAAAGTGTGGGGTTAGCCGGAACTTAAGTGCTTGCTGGCAAAATGTGCACATGAACCGCATGTCCAACTAGGACTTTGAAAGTAATGTTATGTGGTTGACGTATTAAGTCACTTCACATAGCCTGATGTAAGAGTTCGCGCTGTGGCATTATCATCAAGCCACTATTTCTTTATTGATGTGTGTCATTGTAAATTAAGCCTAGATCGACTTTCTCTACACATCAATCCGATCCGCGTGTTTTACTGTTTCGAGTTTTTAGTAACTCGCAGTGCAATCTCAAACATTTTGCTGCAGACGTACAGGTGAATAACTTGATCATGTATGGTCATCGATTTGGTCTCTCAGCCATAATAAAATAGTACTAAAGGACATTTATTCGATGGATTCATTATAACAGAATTAATATTAATGTGTTAACCACGAACGGGTGATACAATCCTGTCGTCTTACGATATGAAACTAGTTGGATCACTCCACGTCACGTCTGTGAAGTATGGCTCGAGAAAACACCTGTTACTCGTCCAATATCAAGATGGCCGCTCCCATGTTTACTGAATTCAGATTTCCGGCGGCGCAGCGCCGCAGGAAATAAATTTCATTTCACAATAAAATGCGACCGAATCGCTCGATTAGCAAAAGCACTATTTCGTAGCTCACCCAATGGTTGGATTTTTATGCGTTCTAAGTGAGAGGCTTAGTTTCATCGATACGGAAATATCCGAACGTAAGATTGGGGACGTTTGAGCATGCGCAGTATGGAATGTATATGTGAGATGAATTAGCCCAGCAACTAGCTCAGAATAACCACTTTCCAATTATTTCTAATACTCTGCATGTAGAACCGGAATATAATTGGTGGAATACCGGGTACCGAACTATTTGTAATGATTAAGTAAGTTAACAAATCTGCTCCATAATATGTCTATCAATACCCGGGTTGGCTGTGCCAAATTTACAACAACAACAACAAAAACAACAGCAACAACAACACTATGTTAAACGCTCTGCATTGTGGTCTAGGAGAGGTAACGATTTCACTTCCGGTTTCTTGAGTTCAATATGAAAGACCCTGTGTATAGACTACTTGATTAGTGATTTTACTAAAAGTACTTGGTAAATTGTTACGAAACTCGGGGAAATCAACACGAAATAAACCAGGAAATATGTCAGTTTTTCAGTCATACATATTTTGAGTGATAAACGATTGCTTTATATCGCAAAAAGTGTAGAGGTTACGCCCGATTCTTGTAACTGGGTAAGGGCTTATTATAATATGTAGTCATTTATTCCATAAACCACTATGACCATATCAGCTTTACATTATTACATGAATTCAAGCAACTCCTTCGCCACTTTTCCCCGAATCCCCCGGCGAGCCCCTATCCCTGTAAGGTTCAGTCACTGATATGAACCTAGGCTTCCTCCACTGGTTTGTTGACCTTCTGGTCAAACCTCTGACCGTACGACCGAATCTAATGCATGCTTGGATATACGAAGACGGTTACTAAACTTTTAGTATTAAATGTACGATGGCAAAAAGGTCGACAGCACTGAATAATCATAATCACCTCTCCGTGACAATGGACAAAGAGGGAACTGAGAAGTCCCGGGATCTCCCAGAACAAAAGTTTCTGTAAACCAGATAAGCTTGGGAGTGAAAAAAGATTTTTTGTTTTACAAATTTCGTCTTACGAGTGGTATTTGAGTACAATTTGACAACTGGGCGAATAGTGAGTCAGCGGTTTTCGAACAGGGATTCATTCTTCCTAGTGAAAACCAAAGGTTGAATGAGACTAGATTATATCCTGAGTATGTAACTCAATTTTGAGGATGATTGGATAAGAATTCTTTAACACTCAGTTGTGTCTATAACAACTCGCTAACTGTGCATTGATTGAGTGTTTTAGCACATGTGAAATGTACATGTGTCAAGTGCAGGTGTTCGTTTGGGAGATTCTAGTTCACAAGTCTGGAGGGGAAGGGACGTCTGCTTTCATACAAGTCACAATCAAATAAGACAAACAAATAAATTACAAGATGAAATTTCTTTCTCAAATTTAGCTATTCTTTCCATCGTGAAATTGATCAACAAAGCAACACAAATAGACCTATATCCACTTATGTTCCGCAAAGCCTGACTCAGCTGACAGAATCACTCCCCATTTGAGAGATCACATGAACTCGTCCACTGATATTGGCACGATGCCAACCGAGACGGGAGCATCGCGCCAATATCAGTGAACCAGGCAGATAGCGAAGAGGGATCTTAAAATAGAAATGGCCTCTACCTGATCAAAATCAAAGATTGAGTGAATTTAGTCAATGTGCTGAGTTTGTTGCTCAATTATAATGTTGATTGTGTAAGAAATACATGTCTTATAAAATTTCATCTCCCTGAAAACATGTATACATATTTCTACATCATACGATTTCATCACGGAGCATATAGCGAATGCGTATTTTTAACAGAACTTAACATCTGTCTTACCCCACTGACAAATGTGGGCATGGTCCTTTATTTATAGCAAAGCTATAAAGCTTTATATGAAATATGACGAAAACACCTAATTTAAATCATTTAATCGGGAATGAGGGGAATCTTACAGTTGCATGAATGAGTCGCCGTGTTGTGGATATAGGATTTTTTCTGTTCGCCTACCACGATGTCTTCTTAATGTTTACCATTTCATAATTAGCCCTGGTATTATTCTACTTTATTTGCAGGCATCATTGTGAAGCGACCATGGCGACGGCACTAGAGAGATACAATAGCCGTTTAGACTGGACATTCATATACAAAGTTGATGGAGTGCCTTACTCTGGGAATGAAGAGCGTTTCAAGGAGATCAAAAATATGGAAATTAAGCCGGATGACATTGCCTTGGTTACTTACCCCAAATGTGGTCTGTATATAGCTTTCTTATGTTTATACTATTTCACATCTTTCAAGGAGGAAAAGACTACATCCTAGAAATTACTACGCTATGAATGAACGATATGGATGCACATTTTGGTATTGGAATGATCGTCATTCATAAGGATTCTATAAAACAATTACGTCTAATAGAGCACCGGAAAGTCGCTCTCAACTCTCTTTCAAGAAAAAAAAAGGTTGCAAATGTACGTCATTTTCAAGATACTTTTCGGAATTATAGGACTTATACATGTACCCTTCTTGTTTTATGACAATAATTTTCCTATGAAGTAGGCTACCATCTGCAAATTGCCCGGTAGTCAGTGAGTGATTGAGTGAGTGAGTGAGTCCATCTGAATTCTTTCGTCGGCAAAATAAGGAGAACCGTGGACATTAGAGTCTTGATTTATTTGCACGAAGGTGCATTAGAGGACTGTTACCAGCAAGTTCTGAGCTGACCTCCTTTTACGTCTTGCACCCACCACGAAAAACTGTTGATCGCTTCTCTCTTGTAAGAAACAGACTTGCCCTTTCATTACATTTTATTCTATCGTTTTTTTTGGTGTTAATTAATGTGTTAAATGTTCAGGATCACGTTATTCCGATTATTGACTGGAATTCTTTGTGGACCACGGCTGAATACTGAAAGTCGGGTCTGACGCCCTCACCCGTTTCCTTTCAAGGAACAACGAATTAAATATCTATAGATATGGAAGATTCAACTTTAGTCTTAACACTTAATAGTCTTAACACTTTCAAAATATATATAAATACCAATGATATGACTTCGCTTTATTAAAGCCAAAAGTCTTATAGCATCATGTAATGGTTAGTTGAATGTCCACAGGCCAATAAAAATACCGGATTTCTGTTTGAAAATTTGAATTGACCAATCAAGTGCCTTGAAAAGGGAAGCTATCCCGTGATGCACTAGAGTTTTCATAGAAATCCACATCCTCTCCCAGGGTGCTTTGCGCTACGCTCCATTTACCACAGTAGGGGTCTCGCCATGTTTTGCAGGATTCTTGCAGAAACCAGGAACTGTTCTATCTAACTGTTTTACTGATCGCAAAACGTATATTTATCTTGAAATACACTTAACAGTTATCCAATTATGTGCTTCAAAACGCCAGTGTCACACAGTTTGTCACAAGGCAGCGTTTTACAAATTTCCCTAGAATTATATGTTGCGGAAATATATATCGATGAATAACAGCTGATATCAATTCGCCCAGTTATACGGTCGCCATATTCGTTTACTGTGGCAACAGATGACCTCGGGTCAACTCACGCACAGTCCGTGAGACCCTGACAGCGCTAAATGGAGAGGCGCGTTGCAGCAGGTAATGAATGCCTGGTAGAGCTTGAGAAATCCATTCACAACAGGAACAACCTGGGTTCACCAGATTTGGGTTATCTGCGAGACGATGGTCCACTGAACCAAATTCAGAAGCACCAGTGTTTTCCGCTGGAGGTAATCATACCTGGTAAGTATCGATACATCCATCATGTCAGTGTAGTGCCCCAAATACCGTCAGGCCAATTAATAATTCAGATTTACGGTCACAATGATAAAACTTTAACTTGCGGATAGCCTGAATAAATCTGGAGTTTCATCTTCCGGTCAGAAATAGCATAATTCAAGTGCTACAGCCTGACAAACATTTTTACATGGCCCGCACACATAGATGTCGAGTAATGCAATACGAAAAATACTACACCTAACTCCTTTCTATTCAAGTTTTGTATATGATCTAATGGCAAATATTCGGACGGTCAGATAAGTGAAGAGATCATTGAACACATCCTTTTGCCTTGTTCAAACGTCAAAAAGTGCTCCAACACTGGTTAACTTCCTCCTTTGAATATAGGCTGAACATAACCAAACCCGAATATTTTCTGTGGATGGGATAACCACCAATTATTCCTTTGATATGTTGCTTTTTGAAACGATTTGTATATCCACGGCAATACATTTACACGAGACACTTTGATTTTTGAGTGCTACTTGATAAACTTCGTAAACGTCATAATACAGAGAAATTAATCGCCAAAGTTGAGATGCATTTTACAAAATTTAATGAGAAATGGGCATCGGTTTGAGATGCTGTTAAACAGATTTGCCTTATTCCTACAAAGTAGGCTCTCATTTGCAAATTGTCCGGTAATGAGCCAGTCAGTGAGTAAGTCCATCCGAATTCTTTCGTCGGCAAAATAAGCAGAACTGTTGACATTAGAACCTTGATTTTAGGGGACGTGCATTAGGGGACTGTATATACACTCTTAAAACGCTAATGTTGGATTTAACATCTGTAGTGTTGGATGAGAGAGAGCACTTCGAAAGTGTTGCATTCACCACTCTTAAGTGTTGTACTCACCATTTTTAAGTGTTGCATACAACAGCTTAAAATGTTGCATTTAACATATATTTGTGGTGAATACAACACTTTCTAAATGCTTTCCCTCCTCTGACACTTTAGATGTTAAATCTAACATTAGCGTTTTAAGAGTGTACCACAATCACTCATCAGGACATTATTGACCGTCTAAGTTCATGAATAGTATCTGTGTTCAAGAAAACTGATCGTAGATATATTGATGTCGGAAGCCATGAAGCATTCCTTAGCTCTACTACATACAAGAGATATCATTCATGGGATGTTTCTTTGTTTATAGAGTTGCTTGAATTTCTCATTAAAAATATCTATGTGAAGTTTGGCAACACAATATATCAACAGCATATAGGTATTCCAATGGGTACTAATTGTGCACCCCTGTTGGCCGACCTGTATCTGTTCTCTTATGAATATGACTATATGCAGGCGCTTTCAAAAACCGATCCATTCAAAGCCCGTTCTTTCTCATTCACCAAACGCTATATAGACGATCTTCTTGCTGTGGATAATCGCTATATAAATGACGCAGTGAAGGATATATATCCACCTTCACTGGATTTGAAGGAAACTACAGACAGCCCTACCGGCACATCATATTTAGATCTATATCTCTATAAAAATGAAGCGGGCATTCTCTCTCGTCGACTTTATGACAAAAGAGATGATTACAATTTCGACATCGTAAACTATCCCTTTCTGGACAGTAATATTCCAATGGGACCTGCATATGGCGTATACATATCTCGACTAGTAGCATTTGCTAGATCCTGTGTTAAATGTGACGATTTTAATCAACGTCACAAAACATTGTTGCAGAAACTTATAAAACAGGGCTATACCACCAAGCGCCTTCACTCACAGTTTCTCTAGATGACGACTTTACAACGATTATTATGGATTAAGAATGCTGATCAGCGATATGGATTTGATATTTTTGAAATATCATGATCTCTTGCCGGCATCATTGAAAACTGTTGACCGCTTCTCTCTTGCAAGAAACTAGCCTATGTTTATGTATATTATGATTGTCTTTTTAAATTTGGTGCTAATACTGTTATATGGAATATGGAATAGGTCTTTGGATTGTGGACGGGGATATTCTTTGATGGACGACGGCTGAATTGTGAATGACGAACCAAACGCTTGTAATTCTACCATAAACTCTGTGCATCAACTGAAATAGTCTACCCACACAGAAGAGATTCAATTTCGTCTACCTTACCCATATCATCCGGATTCTATGTTGGAAATAAATGTGTCAGTTTCCACACCAACCAGAACATTGACCCATCGATGGAATCTGGACATGTAAACCATTTGATACGTTCACAGGTGTGCCACTGACGCCACTACAAATGGTTGAAAAGATGAATTCACCTCGGATTGTTGTCACACATTTACTCTTCGAGTTATGTCCCCTTGGAATACAACAAGGAAAATGTAAGGTGAGAAATAAGATTTATACGACTGTCACTGTGTTCAGTTTTAACCTCTCCCTACATTCTACTGAGAAAATTCCAAGTGTGTACTGCTGTAGTGAAGAATTACTGCAGTTGTGGTAGAGGTGTTCCCCGCCTAGCAACACCCAGAGTAATAAAAAGCTAAAATATCCCCCGTTAAAATTCTCCCTCCTTCAACTACCCGAATACACGTCCTATCTCCATCAGTCTCAACTCTTATCTGACTTGTCACAGTGCATGCACCGAAGCTTCCCGAACTTCTAGCTTCGGGCCAAAACCGGTTTGGGGCGGTTCTAATCGGAACTAGCCGGGCTGATGCAATCTTCTGGCATACGGTTCATTTCAGCATATCAGGGATTAACAGTACCTCTACAACACAGTCAACTTTAGAATACTTACACGAGAAAGTTTACAATAATCTCAGTGGTATATAAAGAGGATTTAACCTCATATTGACCTACTTCTTTGTTCCCCGGGTAAAATTTAAGGGGGTACTTGGTCACGTGACGATCATGTGATCGATGGGCAGGAAAAACTACCTCCGAACACAGAAGAGTTCCAATTTTTGCTGGTCACAAGATTGGTGGCACCATCTGGCGGATGCAAGAGTTACCTCCCCGGCAAAATGAGACTTTAGTTACTATTACCAGGTGCTGGTTAAAGAATTGAGTGTAGACCCATCAAATACGTCTACTTACTCCCAAACTTCATTTACTCTGGAAGATTTATTTAACAATCACCAAACGTTTCTCAGGGAAAGAGGTATTTGTCTTCCAACCAATCATAACGACATACCAAAAGTATACTGGACTCCCAAAATGCGTAAATCACCATACAAAGCTAGATTCATAGCTGGTTCTAGAAGCTGCACCACCAAGCTTCTTTCAACCCTATTGGCGAGGGCTCTTCGGGAGGTAAAAGCATTTTGGGAAAGGTATTGCGCCACTATTTCTAAAAACTCTGGCGTTGAATGTATGTGGATATTAAAAAAACTCAAAATGTCTTACGGGGGATCTTGATGCTAAAGGTCACATACCGTACAGACAAGTATCCACATGGGATTTCTCGACTCTCTATACTACAATCCCTCATCAGGACCTTATTGACCGTCTAAGTTCATTAATAGTATCTGTGTTCAAGAAAACTGATCGTAGATATATTAATGTCGGAAGCCATAAAGCATTCTTTAGCTCGACTACATACAAGAGATATCATTCATGGGATGTTTCTTTGTTTATAGAGTTGCTTGAATTTCTCATTAAAAATATCTATGTGAAATTTGGCAACACAATATATCAGCAGCATATAGGTATTCCAATGGGTACTAATTGCGCACCCCTGTTGGCTGACCTGTATCTGTTCTCTTATGAATATGACTATATGCAGGCGCTTTCAAAAACCGATCCATTCAAAGCCCGTTCCTTCTCATTCACCAAACGCTATATAGACGATCTTCTCGCTGTGGATAATCGCTATATAAATGACGCAGTGAAGGATATATATCCACCTTCACTGGATTTGAAGAAAACTACAGATAGCCCTACAGGCACATTTAGATCTATATTTAGATCTATATCTCTACAAAAATGAAGCGGGCATTCTCTCTCGTCGACTTTATGACAAAAGAGATGATTACAATTTCGACATCGTAAACAATCCCTTTCTGGACAGTAATATTCCAGTGGGACCTGCATATGGCGTATACATATCTCGCCTAGTAGCATTTGCTAGATCCTGTGTTAATTGTGACGATTTTAATCAACGTCACAAAACATTGTTGCAGAAACTTATAAAACAGGGCTATTCCTCCAAGCGCCTCCACTCAAAGTTTCTCAAATTTGGCGATACATATCGCATGCTGATAGCAAAATACGAACGTAGCGTGCAAGATCTATGGCGCTACGTTTCGTAACTTGTGTCTAATTCCGCTTAACCCGGGGCTAGGGGCCGTATGAACCCATGTACTTCAAGATCCTCATGGTAATCATATGAACAGTCACAATCAAAGCGTGACTGAGATACATCATTCTTTTAGATGACGACTTTATAACGAATATTATGGATTAAGAATACTGATCAGCGATACGGATTTGATATTTTTGGAACATCATGATGTCTTGCCGGCATCATTGAAAACTGTTGACCGCTTCTCTCTTGCAGGAAACTAGCCTATGTTTATGCATACTATGATTGTCTTTTTTGAATTTGGTGCTAATACTGTTATATGGATATGGAATAGGTCTTTGGATTATGGACGCGGATATTCTCCAATGGACGACGGCTCCTCCAGGGCTATCCAGTCATGGGTGTTTTCACAGAAAAAAAATAAAAATAAAAAGCGGAACACGGATTTTACTCCTAAAGTTATATGTAGTATACAATATACGGGGAAATGGCTATATGGAGTATGGGGGTGGTCATTTTTTTTGGATTTTACTATGGGTTGTTTGGTCTTCTTTTTCTCGTCTCGCCACGAAAAACACGATGGGAGGGGTCTCGGAGGTAAGCGGTGAAATTTTTCGAAAAGTACCGGGTAGGTCTGTATATAGGTCCATAGGCCTACTGGCTATGGGGGTATAGGTCCATACTGGGTGGACGTTTTGGGGTCTAGGTGAGCCTCTAGTGGTCCTATGGTGTCGTATGAGGTCTTACTTTGAAGCTCTCGTGGAGGGCTGGACTAATGTGTCGTCCGTTTTCAATATTCTGCGCATGCGCAGTCTGGCCGTAGTATAGAAAGCAGGCATTTTGGGGGTATGTGGGGGAGGGGGTGTGTTTGGGATAGAGATGGACCACTATGGGTCCAAATGGGTCGTGGGAGGTGTCCAAGTGAAGCTTTTGTAGGGTAGAGTCAGAATGGCGTGTTTTTTTTTTATTGCAAGTCGCGTCAATCTGCGCATGCGCAGTTGGGTGTAGTAAGTAAAGTGGCCATTTTGGGGGTGCGTGGAGGTGTGTTTGGGGTAGAGAGGGACCATTCTTGGTCCGAATGCGTCGTGGGAGGTGTAGACCCCGATTTGAGGGCTGTCCACAGCATCTATGACGTCCTCGTTGACGTCATCAGTAGGAGTAATAGCGAAAGTGGGCATTTTGCGGAAGTGAAGAAAGGTATTTGGGGTAGAGATGGACCATCCTTGGTCCGAATGGGGTGTCATTTTGTAGCTCTCGTGGGCTAGACCCCGATTTGAGGGATGTTCACGTCATCTGTGACGTCATCAGTAGGAGTAGTAGCCAAAGTGGGCATTTTGGGGCAGTGAAGGAAGGTATTTGGGATAGAGATGGACTATCCTTGGTCCGAATTCGTCGTGTGGGGTGTCATTTTGTAGTTCTCGGCCTGGAGATCCCGCTTTGAGGGATGTTCACGTCATCTGTGACGTCATTGGTGACGTCATTAGTAGGAGTAGTAGCCAAAGTGGGCATTTTGGGGCAGTGATCGAAGGAGGGATTAGTAGTATAAAAGCGCATTTCGAGCCCTATTGACCTTGCAGCGCAATGCGCAATGAGTGTATGCGCGCGTGTGTGTGAGTCCAATGTACGAGTTGTCACAGCGAAACAGCTCACCAATTAGCAGTATACGAGTTGTCAGAGCATTTCCATCATAGCTCTCTAGATTTGTATCTAATACCGCTTATGCCGGTGCTAGGGGCCGTGTGGTCATATCATCCAAGTTGCCACATGAACAGGTACAATAAAAGCGTACCTGAGATACAACACATATCACGAATCGTTAGATTCTTGGTATGTGCTTTAGAATAGGTTAACCAGAAGACTACTCTGTGAAGTCATGTGACGCAGTCAGTATGTCGGCACCTCTTCCCACTTCCCTTATATGTGTTGTAATGAGTGAGTGAGTGTGAGTGAGTGAGGAGGAGGAGGAGGAGGTGGAGGAAGAGGAGGAATACGCACTAACGACGTTGAGTGAGTGAGTGAGTGAGTGGGATCCGACTGGACTAATGTATCGTCTGTTTTCATCATTTTGCGCATGCGCAGTCTGGACGTAGTATAGAAAGCAGGCATTCTGTGGATTCGTGGAGGTTTGTTGAGTGATTGAGGGACCATCCCTGGTCAAATGGACTGTGTGGGGTATCACTGTGAAGCTCTCGTTGATCAGACTGTCTTGTTTTCATTGGAAGTCGCGCCAATCTGCGCATGCGCAGTTGGGCAGTGGATTTCCCGTCGTTCCTCTGTCTTCCATCCGGGTACTGTGGTTTTACATCCGGCTCCTCATCTTACATCCCGGTTTTTCCATGTTTATTGTCACGTGACCGGAACCGAAAGTTGTCACAAGACAGGTGGCGCCCTACATATGGACTGATGAGGGACACATGCTCATTCCTATATTTACAGACAACACCACCAACATCACCACACACCAGTTCTACCACCATCACACACTATCACCACCACCATCACCACCACCACACTCCACCACACACTACCACCACCACCACCACCAACACCATCACCACCACCACACACCAACACGCACCATACACCACCACACCACCACCCCCACCACCACTACCACCACACACAGTACCACCTGGCGTTGACGCCCGTCAACGCCACCACCACCACACACCAACAGCACCACCACCACCACCACACGCCACACACCACCATCACCACCACCATCACCGGGCACACATACCTGGTGCACCCACACCCTGGTGTACCATAGGCTCTACGGGCTATAGGTTACAGGATGCACCAGGTAAGTTTGCCCGGTGGTGGTGGTGGTGGTGTGTGGTGGTGGTGGTGGTGGTGGCGTTAACGGACGTCAACGTCCGGTGGTTGTGGTGGTGGTGTTGTGTGGTGGTGGTGGTGGTGGTGTGGTGGTGATGGTGGTGACGTTGACGGGCGTCAAAGCCCGGTGATGGTGTGTGTGGTGGTGGTGGTAGTGGTGGTGTGTGGTATGTGGTGGTGGTGTGTTGTGGTGGTGGTGGTGGTAGAGGTGGTGGTGGTAGAACTGGTTGTGGTGGTGTGTGGTGGTGTGTGGTGGTGGTGGTGGTGGTGTCTAGATATAGGAATGAACATGTGTCCTTCGTCAGTCCATATGTAGGGCGCCACCTGTTTTGTGACAACTTCCAGTTCCGGTCACGTGAGAGTAAACCTGGAAAAACCCGGATGTAAGATGAGGACCCGGATGTAAAACCACAGTACCCGGATGAAAGACGGAAGAACGACGGAAAAAACCCACTGGGAAACCCGGATGTTGACAAGGTCCCGGATGTAACATCCACTGCCCACACATACACACACACACACACACACACACTCGCGCGCGCGCAATGCGGCTCAGTCGTACACCAGTACATCTCGGTCCTCGACTTGGGGGTAGTTGAACTGAGTGTTCTAAAAATCGATCAACAGCTAGCTTGCTATAAAAGGGAAGCGGCCTGGCCGTTTCATCAGACACTCTGTCAACCACCAAGATGTTCACTTGTACTACGTACTCGAAATCATTCACTCGTCTGCACGACTTGCGCCGCCATGAGGCTACCAAGCACGAAGGAACCGTCAGGTATAGCTGTACGATATGTACACTGTCGTTTCAGCGCCCGGATAATTTACAGCGCCATGAACGTTCAATTCATGGGCCACCCAATCGTCCATGCGAAGAATGTGGTCAACTCTTCAAACGACGCAGTCAGTTAAGACTTCATGAGCGTTTGATGCATGGTTCGTCACCACGGCATGAGCGACAACTTCCCACTACAGAGGCACCCAGGAGGGTCAGACCCAGTGAAGATGAGCCCGGTGAGACGAATGCCACTAGTGATGCGATCCCGGAGAGCCCGCCTATACCCAGAGTTCAGAAGGGCCTAGATATCCAGTCGGTCCCTAGCATTACTGTCCCCAGTCATACGCCTGACAACAATGAACATTTTCTGGACGAACCCATAAATGTTCCTAGCGATCTGTTATACGAAGACCATCCACTCAGTGGCATCTATCAGCGCCATTGGCACATGATACGGCACTTTTTCCACCGTCATCGCCCTATTCAAGATATCTACAATTTCCGACTGACCGACCTCGCCCGTCTACGCAGCTACGTGGAAGCCATCTTCAATGACAAAACTACACCCCTCAAATTAAATCTGGCGTTTGGTTATGTGCTGCAGCATAAGGAGACAGACCAAGTCCGATACTTTTACCCAAGCATTTGACCAACCGTTTACTATCAATAACCGGGTGTCGCTAGAGCCCGTGCTGGACCAAGTGGACAAATTGGATGTCTTGGGATGGGCCTATGAACAGCTCCCGGACACCAAGTGGATAGTGGAGAGGGTCACCAATGTCACGTTTTTCGTGACAAAATTACGGAATCTTCCCATCGGATGAATGTATTCTCCCATGCACTGATAGATATTCAGAATGCGCAAACAACTATCTGAGGATATGTTGCCTCAACGGTATCCTGGCCTGCCCGATGACGATTAGAACAAACGGTTCAGAGCGAACATGGCCGAAGATGGAACTTTCTGAAATGGCGACTTCTGATTGGACAAGAGCAGCCGAGAATACATCTAACGGGCAAGAAGTAATATGACAGATGCAGCGCCCAATTGCGGCCTCTGATTGGACAAGAGGCTACTTGTATTGTAAACATACCCAACGCGGCTTCCCCAGCTTGGGTATGATGTACTGGAGGGGATACTAAATGATTGACCTGTCATCCTTGTTGTTGTTGTTCTCTCACCGGTCTACATCATGCGACATTGTACAGAGTACATGTTCATTGAGAGAGAGAGAGAGAGAGAGAGAGAGAGAGAGAGAGAGAGAGAATTAAGGTTTAACGTCGCATTCCGCAATATCCCAGCTATATAGCGACATGGACAGAGAGTATGTACATGGATTTAAACATAGTATGTATACATGGACGTGAACAGAGTACATGTAGAATGACATGCCCAGAGACAAGGAACATGTATATTGACAGAGTACATGTACATGAACAAATGACATGTACAGGCAAATAGTACATGTACAGGCACATAGTACCTATACAGAATATATACAGTATATCTCTACTCACCAAGTACCCCCTTACATTTTACCCGGGGAACAAATAAGTAGGTCAATATGATGTTAAATCCTCTTTATATACTACTAATCTCAGGCTTATATCTAATAATTCATTATTCAAATGGTGTTTACATTATCATTTTGATTGCAGTTCCATTCTCGAGTTTGCTCTGAATAGTGTTCCCTCTTTTTTAGCCCACCATCATCAGATGGTGGGCTGTTCAAATCACTTTTCGTCCGTGGTCCGTCGTCCGTGGTCCGTCAGTCCCAGCGTCCGTCAGTCAGTCAGTCCGTCAGTCCGTCCGTAAACAATTCTTGTTATCGCGATTTCTCAGGAACTACTGCATGGATCTTTCTCAAATTTGGCACACAGGTTCCCCTTGGGGTCTAGTTGTGCAAGATACCTTTTTTGGTCCGATTCGAAAATCCAGTATGGCCACCAGGCAGCCATCTGGATTTCCCCATGAAACCTTGTTATCGCGATTTCTCAGGAATTACTGCATGGATCTTTCTCAAATTTGGTACACAGGTTCCCTTTGGGGTCTAGTTGTGCAAGATACCTTTATTGGTCCGATTCGAAAATCCAATATGGCCACCAGGCAGCCATCTTGGATTTCCCCATGAAACCTTGTTATCGCGATTTCTCAGGAACTACTGCATGGCTCTTTCTCAAATTTGGTACACAGGTTCCCCTTGGGGTCTAGTTGTGCAGGATACCTTTTTTGGTCCGAATCGAAAATCTAATATGGCCACAAGGCAGCCATCTTGGATTTCTTCATGAAACCTTGTTATCGCGATGTCTCAGGAACTACTGCATAGATCTTTCTCAAATTTGGTACACAGTTTCCCCTTGGGGTCTAGTTGTGCAAGATACCTTTTTTGGGCCGATTCGAAAATCCAATATGGCCACCGGGCATCCATCTTGGATTTCCCCATGAAATCTTGTTATCGCGATTTCTCAGGAACTACTTCATGGATCTTTCTCAAATTTGGTACACAGGTTCCCCTTGGGGTCTAGTTGTGCAAAATACCTTTTTGGATCCGATTCGAAAATCCAATATGGCCACCGGGCAGCCACCTTGGATTTCCCCATGAAATCTTGTTATCGCGATTTCTCAGGAACTACCGCATGGATCTTTCTCAAATTTGGTACACAGGTTCCCCTTAGGGTCCAGTTGTGCAAGATACCTTTTTCGGTCCGAATCGAAAATCCAATATGGCCACAAGGCAGCCATCTTGGATTTCTTCATGAAACCTTGTTATCGCGATGTCTCAGGAACTACTGCATAGATCTTTCTCAAATTTGGTACACAGTTTCCCCTTGGGGTCTAGTTGTGCAAGATACCTTTTTTGGTCCGATTCGAAAATCCAATATGGCCACCAGGCAGCCATATTGGATTTCCCCATGAAAATTTATCGTCATTTCTCAGGAAGTACTGCATGGATCTTTCTCAAATTTGTTACACAGGTTTCCCTTGGTGTCTAGTTGTGGAAGATACCTTTCCCGGTCCGATTTGAAAATCCAGTATGGCCACCAGGCAACCATCTTGGATTTCTGCATGAAACTTTATCGTCATTTCTCAGGAACTACTGCAAGGATCTTTCTCAAATTTGATACACAGGTTCCCCTTAGGGTCTCTATATGCAAAATGCCTTTTTCGGTCCGAATCGAAAATCCAATATGGTCACCAGGCGGCCATCTTGGATTTTCCCATTTTGTTGTCGTGATTTCTCAGGAACTACTGCATGGATCTTTGTTAAATTTGGTACACAGGTTCTCCTTGTCTAGTTGTGCAAGATACCTTTTTCGGTCCGAATCGAAAATCCAATATGGCCACAAGGCGGCCATCTTGAATTTCTCCTTGAAACATTGTTATCGTGAATGCTCAGGAAATATTTCATGGATCTTTCTGAAATTTGATACACAGGTCCCACATGGGGCCTAGTAGTGCAAGATACCTTTTTTAGTCCGATTCGAAAATCCAAGTTACGCTTCAAATTAATACGGTATTCTCGAGTTGTGACGTTGCATCACAAGAGTCGGCGGATCAAACGGTGGGGCATATTCTATATATTGACTATAGAGAATATCCATACCTTCACCTTCCATATCAAGGAGTTCAAATAATTCGGAATTAAAATGTATTTCTTCAAATTTTAAATCAGTTTTCTTTAGTCCATGCAGTAGCAAGTGAACTGCTCCACCCTTTCGTCTGCCGGCGGGTCGGCTACATGAAGGGACGTCACTCTTGTGACTCAACTTCACAACTCAACAACTGTAGACTACTGCATGTTTTGATCCATGGGAGATAATCAGGATTCAGGCACTTTTGAAGTTTCAACATTACTGCGCAGACCGGATCCCTTGTACCATCTTACTATTTTCGAGCATGGTATCTTAAAAGAGATATCTCAAACTAGCCCAGTAAACAGAACAGAATTAGCATTCGTTCCTAATTATGAAATCTTAAGTATGTTTCATAGCTCGTGCCAAAGTGTCAAAGAGATTGGTCCTCGCTTCCAGTACCCAATGATGACACGTGCAAAAAAAAAAAAAAATTAAAAAAAAAAATACTACAAAACAAAGGCGAAGGATCCTCCGTACATGTACTTTCACTTTCAGACTGACTTTGCTCATTTCTCTTGTATTATAACAACCGACACAAGTACAGTTTCTAGAAATCTTGAAACTCCTGAAACTTAGATTATATCTTGGTGTTTTTCAGTGTCCCTTTTCCGATCTTTTTCGCTAAGATTCGAAATTCTGTAAACAAAATTACAAATCAATCGTTTTTTCTTAGTAACAATGGACACAAAGATCCTCTAGTCATTATCGGACAACGGTGGGCGCCAAGATCCTTCAAGATCTCTCGTTTTTAAGACAGTGTGTTTTTTTTTATGACGATAATTAGGTATGTGACAACATTTTTATCGGCATGTTGCGTGACTGTGAAGTTGAAGTGACGTTGAAGTAAGATCTCTTGTACTACTTGTAAAGTGGCAAAACATGTTATTCATTGTTCGGTCAACTATATGAAACAAACAAATTATAACAGTATTTTCGTTATTTTGGGATTACACTATCTTAGAATAGCAGAAATCTAGGATTTGTGCTAGCGATTAGGTGCCTGACCCAAGGATCGTACTAGCGATTAGGTGCCTGCCCCAGGGGTCGTACTAGCGACTAGGTGCCTGAACCAGAGGTCGTACTAGCGATTAGGTGCCTGACCCAGGGGTCGTACTAGCGATTAGGTGCCTGACCCAGGGGTCGTACTAGCGATTGGGTGCCTGACCCAGGGGTCGTACTAGCGATTAGGTGCCTAACTCTGGGGTCGCTGGTTCGAATCCCGCACGGGACTCGACCAAGTTTCCAGCACTAGGATTTGTGCTATTCTAAGATAGTGTAGTCCCAAAATAGCGAAAATACTGTTATACGATCACTTTCTAAATGATAAAAAATATATCTATTCAGCTGTGAGAGCTGTGTCATTACGATCATCAGAGGGGTACTGTATGTTCGCTTTCAAGACTACCGGTATGCTACCTCCTACGCACGGTTAGTGTGGAAAAGTTTATAAAGTTTAGGGCAAGGGCGAATCTGTTCTATTGTACTACCCAAACTGATTATCAACAAAGATTATAATGGAAAGTTGAAAACATATTTGAAACTTTGACAACCTTTCTCCCCTTTCTTGAAAAAAACTCGTCCACTGATGCTCCCTTCTCCGTTGGCATCGTGCCAATGTCAGTGCACGAGTTTATGTAGTCCGTCAAATGGGGAGTGATACTGTCAGCTGCGTCAGCTGTGTGCATATTACGTGGATATATGTCTATTTGTGTCGCTTTGTTAATCAATTTCACGATGGAAACAGCAGTTATACTTGAGAAAGAAATTTCATCTTGTACTTTATCTGTTTGTATTATTCGATTGTTACTTGTATGAAAGCAGACGTCCCTTTCTTCATCCGACCTGTGAAATGGAATCTTCCAATGAACACCTGCACTTGACGGGTGTTGATTTCACATAACCGTGCTAAAACGTGTAATAAATGCACGTTTAGCTCGATGTTATTGACACAAGTGTTATAGAATAAAAGTTTTATTATTATACAATATTATTATTAGAGTGGTGATGAAGAGGGGTTGGCAGGGGGTTACCGTTCTTCCAGCTCCCTCCTCTTATCGTCCATGTTCTTCCAACCCCCTTCACTCGTTCATTTGCTCCCCGATACCAGTGGTTTACCGAAGAAGCGTGATCCTGTAAGAGAATTAATTTTCATCGTTGATCGAATCATTCACAAAACCTCTTTGAACACAATCTGCACGACTCGAATGTGTTTTGAACCCTACTCGTGAAAACATACCTCACATAATTTCACAGCATTCTCGTGGCATCAGATTTTATACCTCCTACTCTCAGATATACCCTCTGATTGCATTTGGGTTAAATCGCGCCCGCGCAGCTTTTGTGCTGATGGCTCTCGACCAGTCAGCATCGTGCGTTACTGAACGGAGCGGATGGCCTCAAGATGTCACAACTAAACAAAACGTCGTCCCGTTTGCTATTGTAATCTAGTTGAGAGTCTATAACATGTTCATTCTTCTATTAATACACTGGATGTATTTTCTCGTATTTATCGTATACAAATACACGCTTTCTAAGTCGAGTAAAATAGAGCAAATGTCGTGCTCAATGCGCTTTTCGTCCCAATGCAGTCAAAGTGTGCTATACCGATTGTTTAGTGGTCGCAAACTCTGGCAATGAGAGAATGCTTCACAGCTCAGGTTTCTTTCATTTTTCATCCAGATAATATACGTCGTGAGAAACCCCAAAGATGTCGCAGTCAGTTACTTCCATTTCCACAAAAACCTCAAAGATTTTTATGGTAACATGGATGACTTGCCATGGACGGACTTCCTTGAAGTTTACTGTAAAACAAACCAGAGTAAGTAAATATGGTATGAAGTTTACTGTAAGACAAACCACAGTTTATAACTATGGTGTGAAAGTTGCTGTAAAACACATCAGTATATGTACCAATGACATGAAATATGTTGTGAAACAAACTAAGGAATGTAACTATAATATGACGTTTGCCGTAAAAAACAGATTGTAATCATGTAATTTGCTGTACAACTAACCAGTGTATGTAACTATAGCCTTTTTCCGGTATGTGTCTGATCTCCCCCCGAATAACTGCCGCTCTTTAAGGTTAGAGGTATGAAAAGCTGCTTCCGGAAAGTAGTCGCCTCGGTTTCACTTTTACCAAAGGCACTCGCAATTATTTGGATAATATATTGATCAGCTATTCAAGAAGAATATTTGTTTGAAAAACTATTTTGTTTATATTTTCTGCATGAACCAATAGATCTTGTATACGTGTACATTATAAAGATAATTGTCTTGAAAGAAATAGACTATTTAATTACTAAAACTAATTGTGAGTGCCTTTGTGCACCAGAGATCTTACAAGTTACGACCGTATTTTGCGGCCGGAGTATGATATCGAGAAACTTGTTTGAAAAGTTTTTGCACTACGGTTCTGTTGCGTTGATTGAAATCGGCATATTTTGCACAGGATCTGTGCATCATATACCTCATATCCATGTGGGAGACTGGAACCTTTCGAACCAGATAAAAACGGGGCCTTACGAGTGAGATAAAATCGGGACCTTTAAAATACGATCGAGGTCAAACTGGGACATTACGATCGCGATCAAACCGCAACCTAACGACCGAGATCAAATCGGGATCTTACGATCGAGATCAAACAGGGAATTTACGATCGAGATCAAACAGGGATCTTACGATCAAGACCAACCGGGACCTTACGATCGAGATCATACCGAGACCTTACGATCGAGATCAAACCGATAGCTTACAATAGAGATCAAACCGGTGCATTACGATCGAGATCAAACCGGCACCTTACGATCGAGATCAAACCGGGACCTTTCGGTCGGGATAACACTTGGACTTTCGTAGAGATCAAACCGGAACTTTTCGATCTAGATCAAATCCGGACCTTTCGATCGAGATCAACCAGGGAACTTTCTATCGAGAACGAACCGGTACCTATCGATATAGATCAAAACGGAACCTTTGGGTCGATAACAAAACGGGGCCCTTTCATCGCGATCAAACCGGCACCTTCGGATCGAGGTCAAAGCGTGAGAAACCCGAGAGAACACGACAGGCGACCATGTTATATCCTGCTGGATTCAGTTCAGAAATTAATCGGTTTAACGCGAAAGCAATCTGTCTCGATTAACTGGACTTGACCCTTTACATATGAAGCATGACATATACACATAGCCATGATTGGGCAGTCATGTATTCAGAAATATATATGAGAATGTAATTTTTCGTCGTTTTAAATCAAAACCAGATACAAGTGAGTCATTGTCCTCTAATTTTTATTTGCACAATAGTGTTCAACGGTAATTGGTTCGACCATGTAAAGAACTGGCTTCCACACCGTGACAAACACAATGTTTTATTTATGACGTATGAGGAATTAAAGAAGGACTCGACGGAAGGGGTAAAAAAGATGGCGGCGTTTCTCGGTATAGACATCAGCGTAGATCGGGCCAAGGGGATTGCCGATCTGTGCGACTTCAAACAGATGAGAACTGACGCAGAAGTAAAGGAAAAAGCGGAAGAAGGAAGAAATCCCGTGAATGCCACCGCATTTGTACGGAAGGGTGAGGATTTTTTAAAGCTATTGAGACACCCTGCGACGCTGTGGGTCAAATAATAGTCCTTTTATTTTATTATTTAATTTTTATATTCAATAGTGGGCTTTTCTTTTGGTGAAAAATTAGTTTAAATTTCAGTTCTGGGTCGTGAAATTTAAATCAAAATGTAGAGGCGTGATAATTAAAGCATAGATATCTCGCAATCGGTTTTTGCTCTAGTTTTCCACCCACAGTTCTGTGAATGTCATGCACTGTCTGTATTGTTTTCAATATTTAACTGAATGTTTTTGAAAAAAAAACATGGGGAAAATAGTAGTACCATAAATGTGAATTATATATAATGGCAGGAGCCGATTCAAGTTTGTTTATATCTCGCGTATATGACAGATGTTGCGAGGGCAGCAAATTAACACTATATAGGTCATTGGCATTTCCGAAAATGACATAGGATATCTTACTATTCCTGCTGACCTGATATAATCTAACATGTGAAATGTGTTAGGTAACAATGTGTTGTTTGGTAGTCTAAACATGAAACTCGAGTTTGCAATACAATTATTATTATTATTTCATATGTTACAGGAGAGGTCGGGGACTGGAAAAATTATTTTACCGTGGCACAGAATGACATGTTTGATAATTTATACAAGAAAGAAATGGAGAATATCAACTTGGATGTAAAATTCGAGATACCGGTATACCAGTTTCCTAGAAAACACAGATTAATCAAATATTGATGCCCTCGAAACCCATCTTCTCGAGACGAGGTGTATCCTGCCGCAAGTTCTACTCTCCACCTTGTCATTTTAGCCCATCAGTTTACGGAAATAAAAAAACGCCACCTCGCGTGTGAACTGATCAAGTGGAGTTATCTTCTCCTTACCGACGCACCAATCAGAAGATCCATAACAAACCCAACTCATCGAACTGAAATATTTAACATTGCATTTCCGCAAGCAACAACAACAACAAAAACAACAACAACAACAACAGCAAAGTCAGACAAAAAATTATCTGAAACATACAGACAACACAGTCATGGTGAATATGAAATAAGTATCATAAATACTGTTTGAACAATTAATCGGGCTTACCTTGCGAAGTGCATCTAACCTGTGCTGCAGTTCGAAATTAATTTTCGACAGCTTGTTCAGCTTCGAGTAGCAGGCGACGCACACGTGCTTTGACAGCCCGTCTGTTGGATTGGGATTGTAACCCAAGACTTGTGCTAATTGATTTTCTACATGAAATGCCGTCGAAAATATCAGGCGCCTCCTAATAATCGGCAATTCATCGGTACAAACCCTGCATCGAACCAACCCAACTGGCATGGTTGCCATGCTTTTGCTTTCTCCTGAAGTAGGCGGTGCGCTATTTGTAAGGCGAAATCTGATTGGTCCATGCAATCCTTGCGTAGTCTTTGATGAGGACTATGCCCGGAAAGTTGGCCAAGTCCGGCAAGGCCGGGAGTGGAGCGCTAGTGTAAGGACTGGTCTTGCCTAAGGAAGATGTCGAAACCGGTCTAGGTTCAAAATTTCTGTCCTTCACCTAATATTGGCACAAAAATATCATCTATACTATGCATTTTATATTAAAATACATGTTCATTTCAATAACTGTAAATGTCTTCTACCAAAGTCATCTTCTCTCAAACAAAAAAAGTTACTGTCTGGGCATGAATATCTCTCAGCAGAGAAGATAAAACACTCAAATCTTCCAGGAGTTACTATTCATTTGAAGTCGAAACGCAGGTGTCGCATATGCGAGTGTTTGTCATCAAGTGACATGGCCAAACAAGCACTTAGTTTATAATTATAACAATTTATTAAGCTTTGATGAAGGCATCAGGTAGATGTCCCAGCGTCCAAAATGTTCTACGGGTGAGAGCTATTTTGGACGGTTGCTACTTGGGACACTTCCTGCTGTTCCATGCGCAGCTTTCATGGATATGGACAGTTTCACACATGTTTGAAAAGGAAACTGAAACTCAGCAGTGTTCAAAATTTCAGCCACTATGACCATTTTTTTCTGCCAAAAAAATCATATTTGAAAAACCCCCAACTATTTTTCACCTCAAATTTTGGTGGGGAATTCTATTTTCGGAAAGCACAAATGACCAAATGTGTTTAAAATACCTACAATTTATCAATGATATAATCTTTAATTCTTCGTATCGATTTTGGCAATTGGCATTACATGAATTCAATGCATAAGGAATTTGCAACCAAGCTGTCCCTGCCTTCCATGCATTGCCAATGGCACTTGATGGTTTGTTTGGGGCCATGTGGATACCTGAAATATCCTCTGATTTTTTACGATACAAAATATTTTAATATCTTTAACAGATATCCCAGAGAGAGCATTTAGTCGAAATTAAATTTACTTACATATCCCCCTAGACAGGGAGAGACCAATTTTAGGACCAACAAACGTTTTTAATGTGGGCTGCCTCATATCACTCCGATTGTGTAGCCTACGCCAATTTACTCAAAAAAGGTCAACTAGTGTTTCTGCAAAGTGTGTTGCCTGGAGTATGTTTCGGAGGAATATAACACATGAGTAGTAATGTAAGAGGATTTCAACGCAACTTTTCCAGGGAGGTAGCTCTTGGTTCATTTTTTCAGCCAGGGGGCGCCACCAGTCCCGTATGACGTCACTTCCGGTCTGGGTGAATGGGGCGTGACCTGTGAACATGATAGGATATGTACTGACCTGTCTGGAATTTTTCCACAATGTCGTTCACCTCCGTGTCTTTTCGGTGACGTCCGTGTCTTTTCGGTGAGGTCCGCCATCTTCAGAACATGATAGGATATGTCCTGACCTGTCTGTGGAGTTTTTCCACAATGTCGTTCACCTCCGTGTCTTTTCGGTGAGGTCCGTGTCTTTTCGGTGAGGTCCGTGTCTCTTCGGTCAGGTCCGTGTCTTTTCGATTACCCATACAATAGGGGTCTGTATTATACAATATACAGGCCTGTATGGGGTATGGGGATGGTCATTTTTGAACATGATAGGACATGTACTGACCTGTCTGTGGGGTTTTCCCGCCAGAATTTCGCTGACGTCTGCTTGGGCTGGGGGTTGTCACGTGCCGAACACCTGGCTCCCCGAATTGCAACATTGTTGCACGTTCGCTACAATGTTGCGGCATCATGAACACTTGGTCTGGTGCATATGTGTCTGCGTGAGTGAGTTCACGTGCCGGACACCTGGCTCCCCGAATTGCAACATTGTTGCACGTTCTCTACAATGTTGCGGCGACCGTGAACACCTGGTCTGGCGTCTGCGTGAGTGAGCTCACGTGCCAAACACCTGGCTCTCCGAGATCAAGGCATGTCCAGACTTGTTCTGGGTTGTACAGTTCTGCCATGCAGAGGACGGGTACTAGGAATGCATATTAAATCTATAGACAAAGTGTATGGAAATAGACGTTTTGGGGTCTAGGTGGGCCACTGCTGGGTCGATGGAGTCGTATGAGGTATCAATGTGAAGCATTCGTGAAGGCGCATCCGACGGGCTGGGTGTGGGGTTGAAATATTGTCATTCTGCGCATGCGCGGTAGACAAAGTGTATGGAAATAACCGTTTTGGGGTCTAGGTGGGCCACTAATGGACCGATGGGGTCGAGTGAGGTATCAATGTGAAGCCTATGTGAGGGGGCATCCCACTGGGTGGATGTGGGGTCGGAATATCGTCATTCTGCGCATGCGCAATAGACAAATGGTATGAAAATAGACGTTTTGGGATCTAGATGAGCCACTAATGAGCCGATGGAGTTGAGTGAGGTATCAAGGTGAAGCCTATGTGAGGGGGCATCCGATTGGACTGGTGTCTCGGCCGTTGTCAACATTCTGCGCATGCGCAGACAGGGAATTCTGGGGAAAGTGTGTGGAAATAGACGTTTTAGGGTTTAGGTGAGCCTCTAATGATCCTATGGTGTCGTATGAGGTCTTATTTTGAAGCTGTCGTGAGGGAGCATCCGCCTGGGCTAGTGTGTCGTTCGTTGTCAATAGTTTGCGCATGCGCAGTCTGGCCGTAGTATAGAAATAGACGTGTTTGGGTTAAGGTGGGCCACTATTGAGCCGATTGGATCGAGTGAGGTATCAATGTAAAGCATACGTGAGGGAGTATTTAACGGGCTGGGTGTGATGTGGAACTGACGTCATTCTGCGTATGCGCAGTAGAGAAAGTGTATGGAAATACACGTTCTGGGGCCGAGGCGAGCCACTAATGGGCCGATGGAGTCGAGTGAGGTATCCATGTGAAGCATATGTGAGGGAGCAACCGCCTGGAGTAGTGTCTCGGCCGTTGTCCACATTCTGCGCATGCGCAGACAGGGAATTGTGGGGAAAGGGTGTGGAAATAGACGTTTTTGCGGTCTAGGTGGGCCACTAATGGTCCGATGGAGTCGAGTGAGGTATCAAAGTGAAGCATTCGTGAAGGGGCATCCAGTCATGGATGCGTGCATTCAAAATTAGGGGTATGACGTCACTTCCAGTTTGGGTGAATGGGGCGTGACCTTGGAACATGATAGGACATGTACTGACCTGTCTGTGGGGTTTTTCGCGGCCCGGCCCGGCCCGCCCCGGCCGCAGCGCGCGCGCGCGCGGGTTATCCGGGAGTGCGCGGCATCACCGGAAGTGCGCGGATGAATGTCGGGTCAAAAGGTCAAAGGTCACATCCAGGTCAAAAGTCTCCCTTTCGGCAACAATGTTGCGGCATCGATATACAGAGCTTGAACCCAAAAAGGTGATTGTAAATTAACCTGGGAAGGATGGGCTGTTCCATTTGGACCAATCTGCGGTCGACAAAAAGAGCCAATGAGCGATCGATAAAAGGACCAATGGACGGGTACTAGAATTTCGCTCACGTCTGCGCCTACATCCGGGTACTAGGATGCTTTCGTCTACGCCCGCGCCTACATCCGGGTTCTTCTACACCCGGGTAATGTTTTCTGGACATGGATGGGTTACCTTTGGCTCCATTCTAGGCCACTGATTGGCTAATACGGTGTTCAAAGCCAATTTCATGCATTATGCTCATATAGAAAACACACAAGACAGGGTTTTTTTTTGATGAGATCTCATTTTGTTTTTTATTCAACAATAACTAACAACAACAACGTGAGAACAACCACTTGACAACTGAAGCCCAGAACAGGGGGCTTGTACATTGAAAGAACTGAAGCCCAGAACAGGGGGCTTGTACATTGAAAGAACTTAAGCCCAGAACGGGGCTTGTACATTGAAATGATGGGCGGCCCAGTCATATACGAGTACATCGCGGTCCTCGGCCTTGGGGTACTCGTCAAACATCTGTACGATGGTAGATAAGGTTCTGCCCCGGCATCGATGGTACAGGTAAAACAAGCAATATTGTCCGCACACGCTACTGGTCAGGCTTTGCAACGTTTCACTGTTCCAACACCACGTCTCTGTGCCTTGATCCATGAAGTCTGTTAAATCGGGATGGAGGGGTGGCAGGCCGTACGGGTCAAAGTATTCGCCCTGCTGTTCTGTCAAGTACACGGCCACCCAATGTTCACCGGGCCGATCCATCGGGTCCGTGTTGAGAACGTAAGCAGCAGGATACACACGGTCTAATGGGAACACATCTCGGGCGAACACCCCTTGAAAGACCATACGTGTCCCTGGGTGATTCTCCAGCACGGTGGTTATCTGGTCTGTATCCATGTTTGGTGGCAAAGTCACACAAGACGTTGCGCGCCTTGTCCACTTGAATGATGCTGTCAAACTCGGCGTTGCAGATCACATTGACGGTGGTCCCGAGAGCTCGTGCAAAGTGGATTTCCAACCGTAAATTGCCTTGCTTGGCCAGGGCCAGCTGATGGTCGTTCTCTAAGGTGGGGGTCAGATCGAAACAGAACAACGTGTATCCGTTCGCGTAGTCCTCCCGACTGATCATTATCCCTTCGTCCTGGTCGATTTGACCGGTGGCTGTAAACAGGCTCTGATAGGCTCGAATGAAATTCCTGCGCCCAAAGTTCGGCGTTGAGGCCGTGGCTGGGACATTGTCCATCTTGGCTTGTGCATCCACATGCAGGGCCACAAAATTGATGCCGAAATGTTTAAAGTCAAACGGATTCTCTGAAACTGGTATTTTCCACACAGGCCAGGATCAATCGCTTGGGTAGTTCCCCCAGGAACAGGTTTTCTTTGTTGGTGCTCATATTTCCAGCAGGCACAGAGAACACTTTGGTTTGTACACGTCGGATAGGGTACTGGGCTGGTTTTGTTTCCAAGGCTTTGAGGTGTCCCAGTGGAACGGCTGGATTCGGTTTCACTTTTCGGACATACAGGACTGCATCTTGGATGACAATCTTATAGTCGGCTGCATGTCCGTCTACGTCAGTGGCCATCGAGGCGAAGGTCGGAGGCGCCCGTATCAGTCGGATTTTGAAGGGGATCTTGTTCAAGAGGTACCCGTCTTGCATGAAAATGTCTGCGTGCAGTCGACCCATGAGATCCACCGAGGTGCCGTTGGCGGTGAAAGCCTTCCGTTTGTTAAATCCTTCATTGTCCACCGTGCTCATGTGCTCGGCTGTGTCCTGGTAGAATAAAACGGCTGTCAGCTTAGATTTTTTAGCCTCTCGTCCATACGACAACAGCGTCTCGATGTAGGCTCGATAGGGGTACGTGTTGGTCGAGTCACTGATGAGTTTGTCGCTGAGAAAAATATCCACCTGTTGAAATATCGAGTGCAGCCAGAGATTCGTCGGGCTCATCGTTGCTGCTTGGATGATTCTGGAGCCATCCCCATTGACGACCTTGGCTTTCACATACAACTATGTATGGGCTAAATCCACATAGGCCGTATCCGCATTACTGATGGTGAACTCGATGGGCCCTGTTTCGTTGATGCTGGAGAGCGGGATATGCTCCACCCATAATCCTTGTTCGGCACTGGTCTCTGTGGGCGGCACGGTCCACAAATCAAATTCACTGTTGGTGGAGGGGCAGGACTCTGCGTGGATCAAGGACATGTTTAAGAAAAGATATCCTGGGTCTTCGATGTGCGTCGTCGCTGGGTCGGTCGTCTCGGTAGTGCAGGTCTTTATTCCCTACGGTGCGTTGTGCTTTGGCCACCAAGACGCCTCCTGCTTCTTTGGCCCGCCGTTTCAAGGCTTCTTTGGGTGCCGTACCCCCCAAGACATCACCGGCCACTTGCAGTCCACTGCGTACCGCTTGTTTGCCGATTGCTTTCACCCCACGCGTCACCAAGGGCAAAAACGTTTTGACGATGCTCCCGAGTATGTTCCCCAGCCCATGTCCTCGTTGGCTGTGTGCACCACTAAAGACGGGAAGGCCATCCCCGGCCTGTTGGGCATAATAGTCCATATAGCTGCGTGCATCGAACTCGTAAGGGACCTTCATTATACAAAGTCGGGAGCACGTGCTTGTCGAAAATGAAGTGTCAGCACCACTTTTCCTCGTTCGAATGCCATCGGTCGTCCCGTGTCATCTCTTATATCCACCGTGATAGTGTCGATGTCGGTTTGTTGTACGGGTAGGTAGAGCATGTGAGTGAAACTGTGGGTGACTTGATCTCCATACGTCTTTTTAATGGGGACCACCCGTAACAGAGGTGTGTTGATATCACCCACGATGTGGTTGTCGAATACGTCCGAGTAGACGTAGAGTCCGTACATACCCGACTTCATATCCATCGGGATCTGGCCATGGTCCTCGGATGGACCCGTGTAGGTCGCGTGAGCGAGACCCAGCATTTGTTGTAGGATAGGACTCAGTACGACACTCACGTTGGCGGTGAGGAGGATCTGTGCCTTGTCGTTGTGTGCGTTATAATCGAAGTCCACGTGATTGTTGAAGGGAAAGGATTTGATGGGTTTTGAAACATTCGTGACCTCCCGTTGAGCCTTATAATGCAACCGTCTTGTCAGCCCCTGCATGAACTCCTTGGGGGTATCGTATTGGCCTTCGGGGAGGGGGAGTCGGGTGTTTTTGCCTTCGTAGGTCACCTCGTACCACACTTCATTGGCTCGCACGTTGTAACACGAGTAAGGGTATTGGATATCCACGAGGCCACATTCCCATCGTCCAGGTAAATGCAACGGTTGCGGTAACTGGGTGACGTACTTGGCCAAGGTGTTGTCCGGAAACACATCCAGCGAACTGTAACTGGGTAGAATGAGGTAAAACATGGCGACTGAGCTGTCCTGCTGCTGCTGTTGGTTTTAATAGGTGTTCCAGGCCTTGGGCGGTTATGTCCGGCGCCGTGTTCGTCGCGGTGACTTGCTACGTGCCACGGCTCTGGAGATGTGGGGTGTCTTGATCAAGTGTGGTTTTTTAAGGGCCTGAAAAGAAGGTGCCCGTTGTGGTGGTGTTTTGGAGGGTGACTCCGGTTCCCATTCGGCTTCCCAAGAAGGTAGTGGTCCACTCGGCGATTGCTGGGTCCGCTGCATAAAGGCCCAGCGGTGGGGATTCCCCACCAATTCCTGTGGTACATGCATGTCTGTCAAGCCTTGAGCGAAGACCTCCCATCCTCGAGGATCTGTGTGCGACCTGCGTTGACGCATCAGGTCATTCACTAAATCCGTCATGTGGGTCCCAAGGACCACCTGATTCTGTACCAGGAGTCCGCCTTTATCATTCCAAGTCATGTTAGGATTCTGTTTCATCCGTTGTAATACCAGGCCAGCTTGTTTCTTGAACGATGCAGGTACACTCTTCAGCACTTCGTCTTCCACCCACTGTGGGGCTGTGGGTGGTTCCCCTGGTAATGGCGGCTGTTGGAGCTGTGCTGAGGTCGGCGGTGTGTCGCGTGGTGGTGGTGGTGGTGGTGGCGGTGGGGTAGAGAGGGTTTTGTATTGGTCCATGAACGTCATGTACCGTTGAAGCGTCTCATTGTACCGTTGTACTTTCTCACTGTCGCTTAACCCCGGTCTCTGTAAGATCTGTTGCATCTCTTCATCGAGGGTGTTTATGGTCTTCACCGTAGGTGGAACAGGGTAGGGCGATTGGAGGTTTTGAAGGAACCGTGGTTCGACGAGGACCATTTTTTCGTGTGGTTCATTGTCGCCCGAAGAGTCCACCCAATACTGGACCCAACACGGAAGCGGCCAACGGTGCTAAGATGGCCCCGAGAAAGCCGCCTTTCTGTAACACCTTTTTCTTTTGTGTTGGAGAGACTCGCTTCTGGACTAGGGTTCGGAGACCTGTCTCATGCTTGGCCAACTTGATCTTCTGAGCCGGAGTCAGTGGAACGTTGCCTTTTAACAGGTTGTACCCGATCACGCACAGACAGCGTACATGGTCAGGGTCCGCACCGCGTACAATGGTTCGGGCCAACTCGGGTGGGGCCGTCTTCAATACACGGAGCGTCGGAGCGTGCTTCCGTACTCGCGCAGACATCATGTACAAATAATGCTAGAACTCACAACTCTGCTCTTTTTATCTACCTCAGAGAACAGAGACAAAGTAATCCATGCTGTGGTATTAATTATTTTTATTATCCCCATCATCAAACACACACTCCAGCTGGGGGAGCCACTGTGGGTGTTTTTACATTATTTTTGCATGTACACGTGGTGGGTCTCTCCGGGAAAGATGCCAGTCCGTAGTCGAAGGTGGCTTGCTTGAGGTCGGAGAGCATATACCCGTGCTGAGGGGTTGTCGCATCTTTGAAGGCTTCCAACGCAAACGGTGTGCGGCCGGGATACATCTGTCTCGCCAGGTGCAGCAGTTGAGTGGTATCTCTCGGGTTTTTGAAGACCACCAGGTAGTGGGCATTTAAGCTGATGTTCTTTGTTTTTACTGAACAGATTCTGCACAATGTAGATGATGCTGAGCCGTCGATGATGGCTGCCTTTGGTAAAGAGTTGGGTGACCCGCGCATCCGTCTCCGGCATGAGATCATCCAGAACCACCAAGGTGTCGGGTTCCAAATCGGCCAGATTGGGTAGGCCGTCCACGAACGTGATGTGGGGCATTGCTGCATACGCTGCCTGCCATTCTCCGTAACACCACACGACTCGGGCAATGGGTGGGGTGATCATGCTGTCGGCGTGTTGAAGGAGCTTCCTGACGAAGTGCGTTTTGCCGGAGCCCGTCGGTCCTGCGATGACGCAAGTGAAGGGATGCTGCCACCGAGGGTCCATGGTTCGAGCTGTATGCGCTGTCGTGGTAACCCGCTCTTGTAAATTTGGTACGAGTGAACTGGAGTGGTGGTGGTGGGTACAACGTCGGTCGTCGTTGTCTGTTCACTGTGAGTGATGATGGTGGTGGGTATATAACGTCGGTCGTCGTTGTCTGCTCACTGTGAGGGATGAAATCCGGTGGGTTTTCAGACGTAGTGGGTGTACTTGGTGTCGGTGTTGACTGTATACTCGGTGTGGAGCTCGATGTGGCTTTTACACGGGGTTTGGTGGTGGTGATGACTGGGCTCGTTTCGATCACGGAGGTGACTGGTGCTATCTGTAAACTGGTGTCACTGCCACTCACAGCTGGA
This sequence comes from Hanleya hanleyi, assembly GCA_036873755.1. Lineage (NCBI taxonomy): Eukaryota > Metazoa > Mollusca > Polyplacophora > Lepidopleurida > Hanleyidae > Hanleya > Hanleya hanleyi. The sequence goes on along the minus strand of JAVTVY010045082.1, from coordinate 46,121 downwards.
GTTCTAAGTTGGTTGAGTAGCGTACTGGCATAGGCTACGTCGTAAAACACACCTCCGTACAACACACTCAGCAGGGTTAGCAATATCACCACAAAGCCCACTTGCGCTTTGCGGGTTTTGGGAGACGCTGTGTTCAGAGGAACCTGCTGCTTGTCCATAGCACCGTGGTCGAACGTGGAATGAAGGATGGCGGTAGTGGTGTCTGGCTTTATAGTCGTTTCACCTGGTTGGCCGCCACCCAGGAATTGATGGAACTGGGCCAGCCTTGCCATTTGACGAAATGAAACAGTTTACGACGCCGACGTTCCGTTTTCAAAATCTGCTCCACCGTGTAGTAATCTTGCTGTGTTTTTACGACAGGCTGTAATTCGGTCTCGTAAAACGTCCCTAGCAATGGTTCCCCTTGAAGATCTTCCAGTTCATAGACTCGCTGCTGTCGGGGTAGGCGCCGTTTAATCAGGAAGTGCTAATCGTTCCAGTTGGGCAAGTAACTTTTCTCAAATTGACCTTTGACTTTACTGATCCGTACAGGGTCCCCGACCTTGTACACCTCCTTCGTCGTGCGATTGCCTGGGGTACAAGACACGCCGGACTTGGGCTTCATTGCGTTGGGTCACGGTAATGGGGGCTCTCTCTATACTCCGGTGATAAGCTCGATTGTAACCACTCACAAGTTTCGGGAGAACATCGATGTACCGCCTTGTATTCTTATAGGTGAAATATTTATACATGCGGCCTTTGAATGTCCTGTTGAACCTTTCCACCACGGAAGCCTTGGTCTCGTTGTACGTATGGAAGAAAAACACCTTCTGGGCTTTCAGAAACTGTTGGAACGCTCTGTTGAGGAATTCCGTGCCTTCGTCGGTTTGCAAATACATGGGTTTGCGCCCGGGCTTGAAGATGTCCTTGAACGCCGCTATGAGATTCGCCCCCGTTTTCGTCCGGATGGGTACCACCCACGCATACTTCGACAGGATATCGATGCACGTCAAGATATACCGATTCCCATCGTTGTGTTTGGCAAAGGCGCTCATATCGACCAAATCCGCTTGCCATTGGGCATCTAGTCCTCCCACGATGACCCGGTTCCGTAGAAAATGGCGACGGGCAGCTCGATGTAAGGTATAGGTGTCTTGTTTTCTTAACCAATCTCGGACTTGAGCACGTTGTATCCCCTGGGGTTTAGCCGCTCGATAGAGAGCCGTCAATGCACTATAGGCCGCCGGACTGTGGGGACTGTAGTAGAAGTTATCCAACACCTTCTCCCAGCTCTTCATGGTGACAAATGATGGACCCTGGCGCTATCGTTTATTTATAACGGGTAAATCTTGAGCCGGAGTTTCTTTCTGATTTTCTTCGTTGGCTTCTGCCAGCACATTGTCCATGGTAAATGACCAGTCCAACTCGTCTGATGACCGATCTTCCTCCGTAAGCACTTGATCCGCATCTACCACGGCATCTTCCAATGCAGACCATAGATCAGGGTGAAGGGTAAAATGGAATGTAGCCCCCATCTAGCCGAGCCAATTGAGCAAAGAAGGGGCCGCGTCGGATGTACACATCGTGACAAGTGGATGAGGTCGCCATCCAGTTTACCAGACAACACCCGTTTGAATTTGGTCCAGCCCTCTCGGGACAGACGAATGTGAGCCGGGCACGGTTGTGTAGGGTCCGCATCACAGATGTCTCCCACCTCCTCAATGATATCGACCTTATCCGCATAAACGTGCAGGAAGACCTCGGGGGTCAAGCTGAGATACGCCCGTATTATATGCTCCGTCATGGTCAGTACGTGAATGGTACAAGATTTGACTGTCTCTCGTATTTATAGGGACAACCCCGTGAGATCAAAGGATCAGGTGGTCATGTCACTGGGCTGACTGAGTCTAGCCGGATAATCAATGGCATCATCGTCTGCCTCCGCTTCATTGCTAGACATTTGTTCATTGGGTTCTGCCGCCGCTTCACTCAGGGTACGAGCCCACTCCAACTGAACAGCTGACCGCTCGTCCGGTGTAAACAGCTGGTCCACAATAGGCATCACTTTTTCGAAGGCTGTCCACAAATCGGGGTCTAGGGTGAAGCCTCGCGTAGGGTCTTGGTAACCGCCCAGGCGTGGGAAGAAGGGTCACGGTGTAAGTAGATGGCATTGTCTATGTGGATGAGGTTTCCGTGGAGCTCACCGCTCAACACCCGTTTAAATTTGGTCCAGCCGTCACGGTGTAGCGTAACCGTATTAGATACGGTCTCGACGGGCGACCAGCAAACATCTCCACGGTCTTCCACGAGGGTGACTTTATCTTCATAGACGTGTAACCCCACCCGGGGTGTAAGGGGAAGGATGGCACGTAGGACTGGAGACATGCTTGACCCAACGACGAACGGTGAATGACACACACTCTGACTGACCCTCGTATATATCGGTTGCACATACGCGCATCTGTGGAGGCTCTGAAGAGCCTTTCTTTTTCTGTCGCTGTCATTGCCACAGCGTCAGGGTCAATAGGGCAAAGACCATTACTAGGCCAACGAGCCGTCGCTGGTTCCGGCGTGAGCGCTCGTGATCCATAATCCGGGCATCAAGGATGGCTGTCATAGTCCAGTAGTGGTGGGTGATAGCACACCTCTCCATCGTGTGCACTCTGTCGAGGACCGCTTCTGTGAACTCTTTCAGGATCTGGCGTCGCCCTCGTTGTCGTCGCCATCTCAAACATGGACTGAACCACTGCTCGGTAACCCGTGAGTGAATTAACCACGGTGGCATGCTGTAAAATGCGAGTCGCATAGGGCTGGATTTCCGTCATGGCTCTGCAACCGTAGAAATGAAGGTGTGGGATCCAGAGGGACGTGTTTTATAGACCATGTCACACGTGCGCGCCTATACGTAGCTCTACGGGTGTAGTCCGTGATACGTACTATTCTGATGGGTTAGTGCAAAAAGAGAGCAACAACAACAACGATTACAGCGCCGGAGGCGCTCCTGGATCCCCTGGAAAATCTTCTCCACGTTTCATGGTATAGCTCCGGTGAGGCAGGCTCAGGCTGGTGAGGCTCAGGCAAGTAGCTCCCCTCGAGTGATAGGCTCAGGCTGGTCAGGCAGGCTCAGACTGGTCAGGTCAAGCAGGCCAATGAATCCAGCAATGCCCTAAAAATTTCCACTTTTATACACCTACATAGAAGTACCCGGATGTAGGCGCGGGCGTAGGCAAAAGCATCCTAGTACCCGGATGTAGGCACAGACGTGAGCGAAATTCTAGTACCCGTCCATTGGTTCTTTTATCGATCGCTCATTGACTCTTTTTCTCGACCGCTGATTGGTCCAAATAGAACTGCCCATCCTTCCCAGGTTAATTTACAATCCCCTTTTTGGGCTCAAGCTCTGTAAACATTGTTGCCGAACCTTGTCGAAAGGGAGACCTTTGACCTTTTGACCTGGATGTGACCTTTGACCTTTTGACCCGACATTCATCCGCGCACTTCCGGTGATGCCGCGCACCTCCGGATAACCCGCGCGCACGCGCGCTGCGGCCGGGGCTGGCAGCGGCGGGCCGGGCCGGGAAAAACCCCACAGACAGGTCAGTACATGCATTCCTATCATGTTCCCAGGTCACACCCCATTCACACAGACCCTCATGCATACCCGGATGCAGGCGCAGACGTCAGCGAAATTCTGGCGGGAAAACCCCCTCAGACAGGTCCGTACATGTCCTGTCATGTTCCAAGGTCCCGCCCCATTCACCCAAACCGGAAGTGACGCCATATCCCTAATTTTACATGCACCCACCCATGACTGGATGCCCCTTCACGAATGCTTCACTTTGATACCTCACTCGACTCCATCGGACCATTAGTGGCCCACCTAGACCGCAAAAACGTCTATTTCCACACCCGTTCCCCACAATTCCCTGTCTGTGCATGCGCAGAATGTGGACAACGGCCGAGACACTACTCCAGGCGGTTGCTCCCTCACATATGCTTCACATGGATACCTCACTCGACTCCATCGGCCCATTAGTGGCTCGCCTAGGCCCCAGAACGTCTATTTCCATACACTTTCTCTACTGCGCATGCGCAGAATGACGTCAGTTCCACGTCACACCCAGCCCGTTGGATACTCCCTCACGTATGCTTTACATTGATACCTCACTCGATCCAATCGGCCCAATAGTGGCCCACCTAAACCCCAACACGTCTATTTCTATACTACGGCCAGACTGCGCATGCACAGACTATTGACAACGAACGACACACTAGCCCAGGCGGATGCTCCCTCACGACAGCTTCAAAATAAGACCTCATACGACACCATAGGATCATTAGGGGCTCACCTAAACCCTAAAACGTCTATTTCCACACCCTTTTCCCAGAATTCCCTGTCTGCGCATGCGCAGAATGTTGACAACGGCCGAGACACTAGTCCAATCGGATGCCCCCTCACATATGCTTCACATTGATACCTCACTCAACTCCATCGGCTCATTAGTGGCTCACCTAGATCCCAAAACGTCTATTTTCATACCCTTTGTCTATTGCGCATGCGCAGAATGACGATATTCCGACCCCACATCCACCCAGTGGGATGCCCCCTCACATAGGCTTCACATTGATACCTCACTCGACCCCATCGGTCCATTAGTGGCCCACCTAGACCCCAAAACGGCTATTTCCATACCCTTTGTCTACTGCGCATGCGCAGAATGACGATATTTCAACCCCACACCCAGCCCGTCGGATGCGCCTTCACGAATGCTTCACATTGATACCTCATACGACTCCATCGACCCAGTAGTGGCCCACCTAGACCCCAAAACGTCTATTTCGATACACTTTGTCTATAGATTTAATATGCATTCCTAGTACCCGTCCTCTGCATGGCAGAACTGTACAACAAAGAACAAGTCTGGACATGCCTTGATCTCGGGGAGCCAGGTCTTCGGCACGTGAGCTCACTCACGCAGACACATATGCACCAGACCAGGTGTTCACGATGCCGCAACATTGTAGCGAACGTGCAACAATGTTGCAATTCGGGGAGCCAGGTGTTCGGCACGTGACAACCCCCAGCCCAAGCAGACGTCAGCGAAATTCTGGCGGGAAAACCCCCACAGACAGGTCAGTACATGTCCTATCATGTTCAAAAATGACCATCCCCATACCCCATACAGGCCTGTATATTGTATAATACAGACCCCTATTGTAGGGGTAATCGAAAAGACACGGACCTGACCGAAGAGACACGGACCTCACCGAAAAAACACGGACGTCACCGAAAAGACACGGAGGTGAACGACATTGTGGAAAAACTCCACAGACAGGTCAGGACATATCCTATTATGTTCACAGGTCACGCCCCATTCACCCAGACCGGAAGTGACGTCATACGGGACTGGTGGCGCCCCCTGGCGGAAAAAAGGAACCAAGAGTTACCTCCCTGGAAAAGTTGCGTTGAAATCCTCTTACATTACTACACACATGCTTGTGTCTAGAAATGTATTCCTAAGGCTCGGGTATGTGGTTTGAAATATAAATTTGCCTATTTAATTGATTTCTAATTTGGATTCGGATACAATATTTCTGTATACCATTGTATGCCAGTCACACCAGAACAACAGGTCAGTACACAGCCAAATCTCTACATGTTGGTACCATGTGGTAACTGAATGGTAACCGCAAGGAAGGGCCCGGAATGGTACACCTGGGTACAGTACCAATCAGTACAGACCAGTATCCACACAGTACCACTCAGTAACTGGTCAGTACTGATTGGATGCTGTACAGTACCACACGGAACATGACTGAACAGTACTACATGGTAACTGAACAGTAACCAACCTGTTACTACGCAGTACTGCTCAGTTACCTCTTGGAACCAGGCTGTTGCTAACTGACATGTACTGCTCAGTTCAGTTCTGACTTTTGGTTACCACACAGGAACTGTTCAGTTACAGCTCAGTTCTTACATGTATGGTGGACCATTCAGTAATGTATAGCTCAGTACATGTCTGTGAAAAATTGCCTGTGAAATTCGCTTGGATCAGAATTTATTGTTCTGTTGAACTCAGATCTGATATACTCAGATCTGATATCACAATACGCATGCGCGTGCAATGGCGGTCGTGAAATTCTCACGCTGAGAGAAACAGAGAGAGAATTCTGAATTACTGTGTGATTTCCGATCCGATGATGTGTTTGAAACATTGAATACGTTCCATTAACACCAAGGCAGTGTAAATATGACCCAGGATATCGTTAATTCACCTAAACCGTGAGTAAATCTGGTCAAATCGCGCCGGTGTGTAGCAAGTTGAAATCGTCCGTTTGTCTAAATTTTGGCGCGAAGTCAACATCCACCTTGTTCACCTTTCCAGTGAGTTTATTTACTTTAATCGAATTGATCTCCAATATGGGTGGCAAAGGATAATCGGACAAATGCTACTATGCTGTGGCCAGTGGAAGAACGACTGGAATATTCAAAGAATGGAGCGATTGCTCAAAATCTGTGACCGGTGTTGCCGGCGCCCTGCACAAAGGATTTACGACTCTGCCTGAGGCTATCAGTTACTTGCGAGAGAAGGGCCTATCTCCTAGCAAGGTCATTATACATGACGAAAATCAGTCAAGGGGAATTAAAGATTATATCGCGGCCAAACATCTCGACTTCAGTGTCGATGATCCACATGCACTTTCCCCAGCGGAGGATAAACTGTCTACTCAAACTTCACCAAAACGACAACAACCACCTCCCGACACTGTGGTTGTACACATTGATGGCTCGTGCCTGAGCAACGGAACTTCAGTTGCCAGTGGAGGTATTGGAGTATACTGGGGATCTAATCATCCATGGAATGTGAGTAGAAAACTAGATAGTGGTAACTGTACGAACAATAGGGCTGAACTTTTAGCTGCGATTGAAGCACTAAACACGTCTAAGCGAGAGGGTGTGAATAATCTGACTGTTAAATCAGACAGCAAGTATGTAGTGTTGGGGATAATCAGCTGGATTAAGAAATGGAAGACAAATGGCTGGAAAACTTCCAACGGATCGCAAGTTGAAAATAAGGACCTATGGATCATCTTAGACGAATGTACAACTGATCGCCATATCACGTGGCTGCATGAAGCCGGTCACTCGGGTATTATTGGTAATGAAGCTGCAGATCAGCTCGCCCGGACTGCCGCTTCCTCCAGTCCATCACTGAAGGATTCAACCGCTCTACCCGTCACTTTACAGGCACCCATGAACTTGAGTGGTAAGGATACGCCAGTCCACGCCCACTCGACCGCCATGCCTACCTCATCTTCTGTCACTGTTCCTGTCACACCTACTTCCTGTGTGTTTTGTTGTGATCGGGATAATAAGGAAATGTTTTCCTGCTCAATGTGCCAAAAACGGGTTCACTTCAACTGTACGAACCTTCCACTGTACCAGGTTTATCTTTTGTGGAAAACTAACAGAAAATTCACATGCAAAACATGTGCTTTGAGTACCTATCCAGAAATTCAGTCTGGGGGTGGTCTTCAATATTGGAATACATGCTCTTCATCCACAGGAGATGCTGAACCAACAACCCTTCCTCAACCAAATGGGCCCTCTGTTACACGAGACACTGCTTGCCAGTGTGGAGGCACACTGGACAAATCCGATCAAATTCTGTCTGCGTTAGAGCATATGGAGTCTCAGGTCTTGTCCGTTTTGAAGTCGACTATCAGTGATAGCCATATATCTAAATATGAGCAGCTGTCACAGGACATGGACAAACTGCTGAAGGAGAAACAGATATCCTCGCAAATCACCGCTAGGATGGAACGTCAGCTCAAAACACAGGAAAGTGATTTAAGTCAGCTAAAACGAGAAAAAATGACCTTCAATCACGCCTCGTGATCGTTCAGGCTGAATTCAAAGATTTTGGCATCAACACCACGCGTGAAAGTCAATCTCTAATCAAACAGCTAGCAGACGCGAATAGTGAAAATCTCCTGGTGCTTTCACAGTCGGAAGCATTAAAATCAGTTCTCTCTGAGAAGGACAGTGAAGTCAGGCGTTTGTCTACGGAGTCAAAGGAGAAATCTAATACAATTGATTCGCTTCGCACCCAGATTACTGATCACACCGAGAGTCAAGATCGCGAACAACTTCAACTAGTACGCCTCAAAACACAACTAGAAGAAAGAAACAATGAGATTAAAAGTCTTAACAGACAACTGGAGACGGTGTGGTCCGAAGGCACAGCCGGTTTTCAGTCAGTTGACCCCAAATCAGCCCATAAATCCCAATCATATGCAAACATTCTGAAAACGCCAGCAGGCAATTCAGAGAGCAAAGCTGTGCGTCCTGCTCAACCGAATGCAGGAAACGGGCTTGGAAGGCTAACGCTGGCCACTGCATCAAGGAAACACTGAACGGTGGTCGGCTGGGAGAAAACCATGGTTCTGCAGAGAGGGAATCTACCATGCCGAATGACGATGTTAATGCACCAAACAAGGACTCGGCAAACTTCATCTTGACAGATTCCCTGGGGAGAGATATCAACTACCGCTGCGTCCTTCCGGGCAGATACACCAGGTTGAAGTCTCTGTCCGGTGGCAAAATAGAAGATGCCACCAACCTGTTTCAGAAATCAGAAATTTCCAACAAGTCCATTACGCTGGAACTAGGAAGTAATAACTTAGTGAAAAAAGAAACTGTTGAAACCTGTGTTGGGAAATACGGGGCATTACTGTCTACTATTCGCACCAAACAGCCAAATACTCACATTTTCGTATGTGAGGTGCCTCGGAAAGAGTTAGGTGCAGGATTGGCTTTTTTTTAGATACTTTTCAAATTTCCTATGCTTTAACATGGTGCTATATAGCATACTTGGCAATATTGTGCAGATATTTTTGCTAAACTTCGCAGAAGGCAGAAACGTGGGTTACTTTAATAGCATCTATATTCAATATTTAGCACTTCTATAATCTAGTCTAATTAGAATATATTCGCATTAAAATATCTGTAACACCGTGTCAGAGAAAGGACAATATATTCAATATTTAGCACCTTTATAATATTATCTAATTAGAACAGATTCGCACATAAATATGTAACTGACGTCTGAGAACAGACAATATATTGAATATTTAGCACTTTGATAATATCATCTAATTAGAAGAGATTCGCAGTTAAATATCTAGCTGGCATCCGAGAAAGACAATATATTCAATATTTAGCACCTTTATAATATCATCTAATTGGAAAAGATTCGCATTTTCATATGTAGCTGGCGTCTGGGAAAAGATAATATATTCAATATTTAGCACTTTTATAATCTATACTAAATAGAAGAGATTCGCAGTTAAATTTCCACAAGAGCCTTTTCGGAGAAATGACAATATATTCAATATTTAGCACTTTGATAATCTAATCTAATTAGAAGAGATTCGCATTAAAATATCTGTAACACCGTGTCGGAGAAAGGACAATATATTCAATATTTACCACCTTTATAATATCATCTAATTAGAATATATTCGCATTTAAATATGTAGGTGACGTTTGAGAACAGACAATATATTGAATATTTAGCACTTTGGTAATATCATCTATTTAGAAAAGATTCACAGTTAGATATCTATCTGGCGTCTGGAAAAAGACAATATATCCAATATTTAGCACCTTTATAATATCATATAATTAGAAAAGATTCGCACTCAAATATGTAGCTGGCATCTGGGAAAAGACAATATATTCAATATTTAGCACTTTTATAATCTATACTAAATAGAAGAGATTCGCAGTTAAATATCCACAAGACCCTTTTCGGAGAAAAGAGAATATATTGAATATTTAGCACTTTTATAATCTAATATAATTAGAAGAGATTCGCATCAAAATAACCGTAACACCGTGTCGGAGAAAGGACAATATATTCAATATTTAGCACCTTTATAATATCATCTAATTAGAATATATTCGCATTTAAATATGTAGGTGACGTTTGAGAACAGACAATATATTGAATATTTAGCACTTTGATAATATCATCTAATTAGAAGAGATTCGCAGTTAAATATCTATCTGGCGCTGGGAAAAGACAATATATTCAATATTTAGCACCTTTATAATATCATATAATTAGAAAAGATTCGCACTTAAATATGTAGCTGGCGTCTGGGAAAGACAATATATTCAATATTTAGCACTTTTATAATCTATACTAAATAGAAGAGATTCGCACTTAAATATCCACAAGACAATATATTCAATATTTAGCACTTTTATAATCTACTATAATTAGAAGAGATTCGCATTAAAATATCTGTAACACCGTGTCGACCGATTGTCTCCGAAACACCTTCGGTCATCGTTGAATTATTGGTTTGTTGTGCCAGTAAGTCTGAATACATGTCAGCTGTCTGCATCAGTGAGGTTGCCTTTATATCGCCCGTTCTGTAGGCACCAATTAAGCATTACCTGCGACTGTCTTAAACAGCCTATACCAGCACATGCGCGTTGTTTAACCATGAAGAACGATAGAATAATCTGTTATTGTCTGAGTGGAGTTGCACAGACCACAAATGAAAATGTACTTGCGACTGTCTTAAAAATCCTTACATAACAGCACATGCGCGTTGTTTAACCAGGAAGAACGATAGAATAATCCCTGTTATTGTCAGAGGAGTTGCACAGACCAGCAAATAAGGTGTAGGATTGCCTTAAACCTCCTTATTCACCAGTCCATGCAAGATTGAAAATATGTAGCATTTGTGCTAATTATACAATATATTTTCTTTAAGGAGAGACAATCAGACAATTTGGAGCTGCGATTTAGAAGAAATATTAAATATTTAGCATTTGTGCTAATTATACAATATATTTTCTTTCGGGAGAGGCAGTCCGACAATTTGCGTTTGCGAGTTATCATAAATATTGAATATTTCTTCTGGCTGCAATTTAGAAAGAAATATTCAATATTTAGCATTCGTGCTAATTATACAATATATTTCCTTTGGGAACAGGCAAGTCAAAGTGCTAACTAGCAGTAATCCTAGAAACCATCTTCAAAGTAGCACACCCCTTTCTAAATATCACTGATTTTAGAAATTATTTGCGAAGTAGCAGATCTGCTAAATAGCATGCGAGACAATAATAACCATTCCTGCACCTTAATGCTCGGAAACTAGGTAGGCTACAGGATGTTAACAAAAGTATCAAGGTATTCAACACTCAGCTGGAATCAATGTGTATCACCCAAGATAACGTGTCCTTTGTTCCAGTCGATCTGCCATTAGACGAGGTGTATTTCCACGATGACATGTTACATCTGTCCTTCTACGGCACCATGAAGCTTGTTGATGCCGTACGTACGGCCCATGGTATGTCGCCTACCGGTGTCATCCTCCCCAAAGTCCTTGATGGAACTCCGACCCAGAAGTCACCCGCCAAGCGAGATGATCATATTCGTCGCTATGACAATGCCAACAAAAATGTGCTTTTATCTGAAAACGAGAAATTCCAAACTCGTCGCTGACAATGTCAACAATAGTGTGCATTTATCTGGAAACGAGAAATTCCAAGCTCTTCTCTCGCTCATCTCGTTGCTAAACAATGTTACTGATGTAGACTGTTGATAATCTGCATGTCTGTAATTCGATATATTCACAGCATATGTGAAGAAACAATTGACCTCAAGTCAATACATTTGTGAGCTATTAACACTGCATTATCACTCAATCATCATGGACAGAATCTACAGAACTCTTAAATATTCTCTCTCTCTCTCTCTAAATAGTTTTTCATCTGTTATTGATGTGTGCCAAAAAAACTTTGCCTCTAAAACGTACTGTAATTGACACTTTGAAGATATGTCACTGGAATATTGAAGGCCTAATGTCCAGGGTTCTTGGTAACAAATTAGAATTGCCGAGCGTTATTAGTAGCCTCAGTGACCATGACCTCATATTATTGTCTGAAACTCATGCTAACTCTGGGTCTAAACTCGACTTGCCAAATTATGAGCCATATCCGATTTTTAGGCCTCGGAGCAAAAATGCTCGCACGGATTCCGGGGGGTTGGTCTTTTTCTACAAACCGCATTTGAAACCTGGCTTACATTTCATACATAGTAAATCACCAGATTTGGCATGGGTCCGACTTAAAAAAGATTTTTTTGGCATCCCACATGATATTTATCTGGGTCTGGTGTATCTCAGTCCCCATGGTTCTTCATATACAAAAAAGCTTATCACACCTACTATAGATATCTTGCAGGAAGACATTTTGAAATTTAATGACCAGGGAAAAGTAATACTCATGGGCGACTTCAATAGTAGAACTGGTGAACTGGATGATTTCGTACAAAATGAAAACTGTCATGTAGATTTACCAACGTGTTACGTTGTGGATGACCCAATTGTTGGAGCCCGTATGAATCATGATAAGACTGTAAACGACAGTGGCAAACAGTTGCTTGATTTATGCATTGCTAATGAGCTTAGATTACTGAATGGTAGAGTTATCGGGGACTTGACAGGTAAACTTACCTGTCATCAATGGAATGGCAGTAGCACTGTGGACTATGGGGTGGTCCACTCGAGCATCTTTCGAGACATTAAATATTTTGAAGTTCACAACTATCAAGGAATAATCACCAACCACTGTAAAATATTGCTCGGCCTTAGAGTAAACTGTAGGGGAATAAAGGACGCGACCGTTACCCAGGGATTACTCCACTCTTTGCCAATTCGTTATATATGGGACTCGGTGTCTAGTGAGCTAATGAGCGCCGAATTCACATCTTCGATCATCAAACAAGCGGTTCAAGCTTTATCGCAAGAAAACTTGGATAATGGTGATATTGAAGACCATATCCTGACCATTCAAAACCTGTTGATGACCGTGGCCAATAAAACCCTGGTTAAAAAACACACGCAGCTAAATAAAAAAAGTAAAATGAAGAAAAAAAAATGTAGATGGCATGACAAGGACTGTGCTTCCCTCCGAAAGGAAGTCCACAGGTTGGGATCTAGTCTGCCTACTGACCCAGGTAACCCATTTAAACGTGGTCTATTTTTCAAAACCCGTAAGGAATACAAGAAATTAATAAGGCGGAAAAAGAGAGAATTCAAGCAGGCTATCGTCAGCAAGTTGGACGAGATGATTGATAAAGATCCGTCGGCATATTGGAACTTAGTGGAACAGCTAAAAGATATTGACAAAACTGTGACGGATGCAGAATTTATCTCCCCTGACCTCTGGAAAGAGCATTTTGAAGGACTGTTAAATCCTGATGATGCAGCCAACCACTTATAGTCTGTAACCAGTCTTCAACTAAGGCAGCAAATAGATGCTATAAAAAACGAACCGTTCTTCTCAGAGCTTGATTTTCATATCACTGAGCAGGAAGTCCGATCAGCTATAAAAACTCTCAAGAACGGTAAATCTGCTGGTCTTGACAGTATTACAAATGAGATGATTAAAGTGTCCTGTCCGTCCTTATTGCGGGTATATCGCAATTTGTTCAACCACATTTTAACTTCTGGGCTCTTCCCCACTGCATGGGCATCTGGATATGTTGTACCGATACACAAGAAAGGCAGTAGGACTAATCCTTATGGCAAGCCAAAGTGCTTTTTATTCGAGAATTTCCGATATCGGAATTAAAATTTCCGATATCGGAAATTCATGACCTTCAATTTCCGATATCGGAAATTGAATTCTCGATATCGGAAATTGCAATTCCCGATATCAGAAATTGCAATTCCCGATATCGGAAATTAGGAAATTCGGGGACAATTCCCGATATCGGAAATTCAATTCACGTTATCGAAAATTGTCACTGAATTTTCGATATCGGAAATTGCAACTCTAGGGTGTACTCCACACTTGCCACGGTTTCGTACAAAGTGGTGTCTCCCTAATTACAGCATTTCCAAAAAGTGGATGCTCTTATGTTTTCATGAGAAACGGCTCCGCCGGATCCGCCGGCGCCGCCGCCGCGACTTTAAACGTGAATATCTCTGAAACCGTTAAATATTTTCGGGTCAGACTTTGTGTGCTATCTCCTTAGGTCTGGGAAATTTGTCTGGTTTTGTTTTGATAGCCGCTGCTCACCACTAGGTGGCGTTATAGTCAGAGAATAGGTGAACTTTTCTGTGACGATTTCATCTGAACGGCTTGTCCGATTTCTTTGAAATTTTATTGCAATGGTCTTGAATGATAGGCAATGTGCTGAAAAGGTTTTGGTGTTGCTGGCATAACTTTTAAGGAAAGTTTTTTGCATCTCAAAAAAAAAAGTTTTTCGTGAAATGAAAATTTAGCAATTCACTTGGAGAAATATTTAAAAACTGTTCTATTCTATGCTGCCAAGCATAAATATAGGATTGCTGACATGATAATTCCCTTTCGGTGGGAACCAAATTGCCATTCAAATGAAAAATCTCAATTATCTGACTTAACATCAAAACCTTCTTAACCATTATCATGATTAATTTTTTTTCCATTGAACTCTTATGTGCCTTCTCCCTAGGGCTTTAGATTTCACCTGCTTGTTTTTCGTGGTATTTGGTCATCATTAGGTGGCACTATAGACTTGAATTCAGGTAAACATATGTAACATGATATCTTCTAAACAACTTGTTTGATTTCCATGAAATTTGGGTATACTGATCTTGCAAGACAGGCAAAGGACTGACAAGATTCTGGTGGTGTTGGCGAAAACATGGAGGCATGTTTTTGCATCTCAAAATAAGATTTTTTTCACAAAAATGGAAATTTACTTCTTCGAATCAAGAAAAAGTAATTCTAATTTGCCTAACATGAATATAACATTCCCAGTGTTATAACTCACATCCCTTGTAAGCCAAATGGCCATTTTTCTTAATACGTGAAATTATCAGGACTTAGTCCAATACCTATATTCCCAGGCCAGATCTGGGGATTTTGCTTCATCATGTAGCTTTGTGATATTTGTTCATCATTGGGTAGCACTGCAGAAAGTAGACTTATACAGCACAATTTATTGGCTCTTCGTGAAGTTTATTATTGTGATCTTGTTAGACAGACGAAGGATTTTAAAGAATTGACCTCCCATATGGATTTCGTGACCCATCAACATAATGCTTTATTTATATTTCATAATGCATTCTTTTTTACAATTCATAATTTAATTAACATTATAGTTTAAAAATGGATTGAAAGGACATTGGTGCTGCTAACACTGGCATATATGTGGCAGTGGGGGTTTTTACAGCTAAATATAAATAAGTCCAGGTTAAATCAGACCCTGCTTACACACAAAAATGCTAAAATGTGGTCAGAGAAAACAATCTGCCATCAGTCTGGTGTGATACTGTATGAAGAAGTGCAAGGATTTAAGACAGCTTGAAATCAGCTAGGCCTACCTAGTGTATGCCTGTTTGTTGTTCATTCAAGTGATTAATCTGAAGTGGTTGACTTATTGCATAATGCACTTAACATAAGGGGACTAGTACTTTTGTCAACAAAGTAAACAGAATCAGTGCTTCTTCTCTCTCCAATACTGATAATAATAATCTGATCCTATTTGAACAGTGGTATGGTTATCCCAATAACAAGTTTAGTGTCCAGTGACTTTGAAGAGCTTGGCTTCCAGATGTCTGGAGAAGCATTCTGGCCAATTTTCAATGAGTAAAATCACAAATTATCACTTCGTTAATGCTCATTTGTTTTTTGTTCATGTGAAGATCCCCAGAATTTGCTTGAAACTTGAGTGATGAAATGGCACATACATGTATCATTGCATTTTGACAGCATAGTTATACTACTGTTAACTATGTTTAGACTGAAAAACTGGAAAGATTTTTGAAGTGAAACTTCTACATTCCTGCTATATGGCACATTTTTGTATATAATTTAAGTAAAATGGTTCTGATACATTTTGACAGAATATTTAGCCTTGAAGATAATATGGAATGACTCCTCAAATGGAACTGAATTGTACATGCCATCTGTGTCTCTGTCTGTCTGTTCACCTTTCTGGTCATACCACATATGCAGATAGTGATGGATCAGAAGCCTTATTAAAATGACTTCACCTGTTTTATTAAGGTTAAATGTAACATTAGCAGTAATTTTTAAAGAAGTTAAGACAGGCTCTCCAAATTCATAATACATGTGCAATTGGTGACCGACTAGATTACAAGCGTCTAGTCCGTCATTCATAATCCAGCCGTCGTCCATTAGAGAATATCCGCGTCCATAATCCAAAGACCTATTCCATTTTCCATATAACAGTATTAGCACCAAATTCAAAAAGACAATCATAGTATACATACACATAGGCTTGTTTCCTGCAAGAGAGAAGCGGTCAACAGTTTTCAATGATGCCGGCAAGACATCATGATGTTCCAAAAATATCAAATCCGTATCGCTGATCAGTATTCTTAATCCATAATATTCGTTGTAAAGTCGTCATCTAAAGAATGATGTATCTCAGTCACGCTTTGATTGTGACTGTTCATATGAGTACCATGAGGATCTTGAAGTACATGGGTTCATACGGCCCCTAGCCCCGGGTTAAGCGGAATTAGACACAAGTTACGAAACGTAGCGCCATAGATCTTGCACGCTACGTTCGTATTTTGCTATCAGCATGCGATATGTATCGCCAAATTTGAGAAACTTTGAGTGTAGGCGCTTGGTGGAATAGCCCTGTTTTTTAAGTTTCTGCACCAATGTTTTGTGACGTTGATTACAATCTTGTATGTAGTAGAGATAAAGAATGCTTTATGGCTTCTGACATTAATATATCTACGATCAGTTTTCTTGAACACAGATACTATTAATGAACTTAGACGGTCAATAAGGTCCTGATGAGGGATTGTAGTATAGAGAGTCGAGAAATCCCATGTGGATACATGTCTGTACGGTATGTGACCTTTAGCATCAAGTTCTTCCGTAAGACATTTTGAGTTTTTCAATATCCACATACATTCAACGCCAGAGTTCTTAGAAATAATGGCGCAATACCTTTCCCAAAATGCTTTTACCTCCTGAAGGGCCCTCGTCAATAGGGTTGAAAGAAGCTTGGTGGTGCAGCTTCTAGAACCAGCTATGAATCTAGCTTTGTATGGTGATTTATGCATTCTGGGAGTCCAGTATAGTTTTGGTATGTCGTTATGATTGGTTGAAAGACAAATACCGCTTTCCCTGAGAAACTTTTTGTGATTGTTAAATAAATCTTCCAGAGTAAATGCAGTTTGGGAGTAAGTAGACGTATTTGATGAAGGTATGTCTACACTCAATTCTTTAACCAGCACCTGGTAATAGTAATATTTACATATGAATATTATATTATTCGGAGCTTTGTCTGCTGGGACTATGACGAATTTGCTCTGGAGATTTGCTAGAACTTCTTGCGAATTGAGGTTTCTCAGTACTGGTTTTGCTTGGGGAAGAGTACTTCTGTCAATATGGCGGATTGTTTCAACGACCTTGCTCTTGGTGAGGTCCAGCCAATCAGCGAGTACTGTAGGTTCCCTATCCCAGTTGACTAAACCTATTTTTTCAAGGTTATACTTTATATTATGATATAACATGAAATATACATGTAGCTTGGCTTTCTAAATTAATACCACATATGCAACTGATGATGGATCCGGAGTGCATGAATGTCTGACTTTAGAAACTGTATGTTAAGTCACATACTTTTAACTATCAACAAACACTTAAAATCTAACATTCTTATCATCAACATTGTGGTTGTTCGCGTGTGTTGCAACAGCCTCATGCTTCAACAGGAAATTAAACCATGACATATCGGCTGAACTGGTGAAACATCCACCATTTCCAAGCTCTGACATACCACGTCACTGTCAGAATATGGGTATCATGACACAGTGATAGATCACACAGCCAGTGAAGGTTCCCGATTTATGTTGAATGCCGTTGTTGCCTAAGTACTATTAGCAGCATTGCTTCAATGCATTTTGCTAAGAAGAACAGGACTTGTGCGCTGCCCTCAGTGTTTTATAGGGTGGATGGAGGGTGTCTGGTTCCATGCTGCTTCAAAGATTTCTTCTTTGAAGTAGCAGGAACACAACTGGGCTGGGTGGTGCTTAGTTGGTTCGTCGTGATATACTGAAATATTGTTGAAAGCGACGTTAAATTCTATTCACTCACTCACTGTAAGCAACCTGTCTGTGTCTTGTGTGCTATTCTCAGAGTTTTATAGGGTGGATGGAGGTTATCTGTTTCCATGCTGCTTCAAAGATGTCGTCTTTGAAGTAACAGGAATGCAACTTCACTTGGCTGGGTGGTGCTATGTTGGTTCGTCGTGATATAGCTGAAATATGGTTTAAAGCGACGTTAAATTCTATCCACTCACTATTAGCAGCATCTTACAACAACAGTTTGCTGACTTCCAGTTGTCTGCCAGTTTTATTTGCCGGCATTGTTTCAGATAGAATACAACAGCTTATTTCATACAATCAGGAATGAAAAAAAGGTTGAAATCTTAATGTTCCAATTTTCGTAGAGATATAAAAGGGGCAATTTGAAATTTTATTTTTATTCCGATATTCAATTTTTCAATGCTGGCGGGTCTCTGAAATACAAAATTAAGTTTTGTACTGCCTTACACTGGGTTTCGCCCATTAGTAAAGAAATCCCTTCTCAGAGGCGCTACTACCAGAGATGATTCCCGATTGCTCATCTTCCATGGGTATATGCCCCACCCTCTGCCCCATTCTCAAACAAATTGCCACACCTAATAGAGGGTGTGCTCATTTTAGGGAGATCTAAACCCTGTGAGTACCAATTTATGTGTTACACATGTATTCGGGGAAATGCTCTTCTCCCGTGTTTCACACGAGCTTTCATTTTATAATAAGGAAGGTCGCCCGATTTTGACAGCAAGGTAATTCTTCTTACCTTTCTACTAACTGATATCTATAGTATCACCCTGCTGGACGTAACCATTTCTCCAAACGAGGATATAATATTTGCTTGTTGATCGCACTCACTCGCCTCTACAGGGTTAATCGTGTCCGGAATTGAATATCTGGCGGACCAAAATCCGCACTTTTTCGGGAAGCGGAAATGATTCCTTTATGGCCATAAAATTTTACAAAAAAAGGAGTAGGTCGACCCCCTGTTTTTTTCGCCATTTTAAATTGTCCTTTGGACGGGAAACACTTTAACATACATAAAAAGAAAATCATTTCGTAAGTTTTCCCTGGGTTGCGGGTGGAATTTGACACATTTTCATATATTTTATGGAGTTTTTCAGAAAAGTTGAAGAAGGGTTACGGAGGATTGCACGTCTTTCCTTTTCAATTTCAATAGCTCACAAGTCTTCTGAAATAAGGGCACGAGTGTGCCCATTTAGAAAATATATACTTTTACAAGGTTTTTGTTAAAGATTTTACATCTATTTATGGCCGAAGATCCGAACCCATGCCTGTTTTTAGCCGCACATCATTTAGGTGTGGAATGCACCCCTAAGTTTTGTTAAGCTTCCAGCTTTCATTTCCGATATCGGGAATTCGGTGACAATTCCCGATATGGGAAATTCTATTTCCGATATCGAAAATTGTATCCGAAATTCTATTTCCGATATCGGGAATTGCAATTTCCGATATCGGAAATTAGAATTTCCGATATCGGAAATTAGAATTTCCGATATCGGGAATTGAATTCCCGATATCGGAAATTCGGAATAAAAAGCACTTTGGCTTGCCATAAATCCTGACAATTAAAGGGGGATCACGATTAATAGTTGTTTAAGTAAGGTCTTCACAACCATCCTTAATAATAGGCTGCAAGCCTTCTTGGATTCTCACGATATTTTGACAGATCATCAGTTGGGTTTCCAAAAAAGTGCGCGTACTACTGACCACATGTTCATCCTAAATACACTAATAGACAAATATATAAAGAAACAAAAAGAGCCACTTTATGTGTGCTTTGTCGATTTTCAGAAGGCATTTGATAGGGTGTGGAGAGATGGCCTCCTGTTTAAACTCTTACGATGTGGTGTGAAGGGCAAATTTTTCAATGTTATCGAAACTATGTATGCCCACAGCTCAGCTTGTGTTAAAGTGGGCAATTATCATACAGAGTACTTCAAGTGCACTGCGGGGGTTAAGCAAGGCGAGGTGCTCAGTCCTCTATTGTTTAACCTCTACGTTAATGACCTCCCTGGTGTTCTAGGTATTGACCAGGATACTCCCACTCTTCAGTCATACCCTGTAAATTGCTTAATGTATGCCGATGACCTGGTGATAATATCTAAATCCGCTAATGGCCTACAAACCGCTCTGGATAAGCTGAGTGTGTATTGTTCCGAATGGAAAATTGGACTCAACATCAATAAAACTAAGGTCATGAAGATAAGTGGTAAAGCCCGGCGCACACGCGAGCTATTAGCTGAGCTGACGGCCTCAATTGCCTGTCAGCTCAGGGGCTAGCTCTCGTGTGCGGGCAGTTTTTGGTGAGTTTTCGGCCTCGCGAGGCCGGGGGAAAAATATCAAACTTGTTTGATAATTTCGCCTCGCGAGGCCAAATCCTCAGCGTGTGCGGCGAACGCAAGCCAACAGCTCAGCAGTTTTACTGAACCGGCCAATGAATCGCATGTTATTTTCACTCGATTCACACGCACGACTCTTCAAAATGGACTTGAAGAAGACGTTATGCGGGGACTGAAATCAATTTCGTGAAACTTTTGCTCACCGTGTGCGCTGAAACCACACGAGAGCTAGCCCCTGAGCTGACAGACAATTGAGGCCGCTAGCTCAGCTGATATCTCTCGTGTGCGCCGGGCTTAACGGTCATAAATGTAATATTAAATTTGCCTTCATGGGGAAAGTCATTGACATGGTCCAGCAATATTCTTATCTTGGTATAATCTTTATCTCCTCCGGCACTTGGTCACCCGCTATGAAGAATCTACATGACAGGGGATTGAAGGCCTTATATAAACTTCGCTCCTTGATGAGGGACGGGGTAGGGCCGCGAAATCCGAATGGGAAGCGGCCCTTAAACTACAATTTCAATCGAGGGACGGGGTGTCCCCACAAGCCTTAAATTGTTCGACCAGCTGATCAGACCCATCTTGACCTATGGGTCCGAAATTTGGGCTTTTGGGGGCATTAACGCGCGTCAAGTGCATAAATCATTCGGCCTAGAGAGGTTTATCGATCAGCTGCCCTGTGAAAAATTGAATTTGCAGTTCTGTAAGTACACCCTTGGTGTTAATAGAAATGCTGCCAATGCGGCAGTACGCGGTGACCTCGCACGATATCCTTTGGGCATTGAGATTACCATTGCCATGCTGAATTATCATGACCATATAAAGCAGAGCAGCAATAATTTGTTAAATGCTGCATATGAAGAATCGGACCGCCTTAGCAAGGATGGGTATACGTCATGGATTAAACGTAAATACGTAATATTGAACGAGTTAGGAATATTGAATGATCATAACGGCCAAACTGCGCTCATTAGGCAGAAACTGCAGACCCGATACGATGATTTCTGGAAGACGACCCTCGACTCAAATCTTGGTAACAGTAGGGGCAAGCTTCTCATATACAAGCAATGCAAGTCTACATTTATTTTGGAAGATTATTTATTAGATGTTAAAAAATCCACTGACCGTTCCAGCATTGCCAAACTTCGCACCAGCAATCACCAAATTGAGACTGGTAGATATACAGTGCCTTTCACTACTAAAGATAGGCGTTTTTGTCATTGGTGCCGGGCCTCTGAGAGTGAACAAATCGGAGACGAATTTCACTTTTTGATGGAGTGCCCCAGATGGACTGATCTCCGTGGAAAATTACTAAAAGCTGTGGATGATGTATGTCCGAGGTTCCATCTGCTCGACATACATTCACAGATGATATTTATGATGTCAGCTGGCGGTACTATCTCCAAAAAACTTGGAAAATTCTGTTCTACCGCTTTCACCTCTATGGCCGCCCCATAGTCCACCGTGTAAGCCGTATTAAGTGTTATGAAACAGAGTGGCTCCCCTGAGATTGTGTAAAGACTTATAGTGCTCAAGCATGTGGTTTGAGTAGTTGAATTTTTTTTTGTAGATTGTGCTATTTGTTATAGTGCTTAAGTGTTAGATTGTGCTGTCTCTAGGTTACATCATATAGAAAGTAGTTTTGTGATGTTACCTATAGCTAGTCCAAACTCCGTTGTTAGCCGTCCTCATATATACACATGTCTTGTCTGTATACTCTCTATGTGCACTTGACCCGAGACGGGTGTGAATGTGAATAAATACAATTACTTGAATATCATACCATGTAGTGCTATCAACAACGCTAATAAAGTCAATTCCATCAACACGTATTCTTAGAATAATGTCACAGGGTTTGCAAAGCTGTAAGCTCCGTTGTTGTTGGTCTTTTGCGGATCATTTTCCAGTGGTTCACACCTAGGTATAATATAGTTCACTTATTTTTCTTGAGGATTCCTACAGAGGCCAGAGGCTACAAATTCTCCTCTACAGCTGATGTACACATAATGTCAATGAATAGTCGTGACCTAACTAATGGCTTATGTAGTATATAGATCGCCGCTGGAATCGGTTTCGCCCGACTTAGTCGGAAACGGAACCGGATTACAGGACTGCTTTGTAGCGTGTGAAACGTGTGAATTTCATGAGAAGTGGACAACAAGACTGGATACTGGATAAAGCAACTGGGGCGAGTTGTATAACCCTAGGAAGAACGCGGACTGAATTGGACTCTTAACGGACTGTCTATGAACATTTAGAATCATTGAAACGGCTCGTCACACTCTTTTACGGCATTCTAGCAAGCCTAACGTTTTTGACATCTTGTAATTGGACTTATTCTTAAATTGGTTGATCAATTGTATAAAATCTATAACTGAACTATCTGGTCTTGTGTTGTAATTTTGTTTGACAGCTGTTTGGTCGTTGATTCATCAAATTTCTTTCCGCTCAGTTTTGAGAGCAATCTTTTATATATTCGTGGGAACATAACAATATTGGGGGCTGGTCCAAGATCTGAACCAGTTTTGGTGGATAACACATACGTTAATGCGAGGCAACACATAAGCATTATAAAACATCAGACGAGTTTTCTTTGAAATTGAATATCTTTGTTTCCTCAATTTTGAAAAGCATGAAGGAAATTTTATTGCAGATGCTGTCCACATGGTTTTGCCATGATTTAAATCACAACATTTCCGGTATGGCAAAATATATATAATAACCCTCACATACTAAATACTGCAAACATACATTACATACAAACTAAATCACATTTAAATACATGAAATGCAGTATTTGCGCAATTAAAATGCAAATAAGCGATGCGTGCCATTGCGGCACAATTAAACCAGAATGTTTATCATAGTTTTTCAGATGCAGTGCCGACAGAAAGAGTCCATATTGCGCACAAGTGTTAATCGCAAATAGTCGGGCAGTATAATCATAAAAAATGCTTCATATTATCATAATTGCGAGCAGATTTTCATAATTCATGCAATTTTATTGTGACAAAGCGACAAATACGCGAGGAGACTGGATAGTTTTATTAACTAGTTTTATTAATAGTTCTGTGTAGCACAGATATTTGCAAGAGCTGCATGAGTTTGCGTTAAGTCCCCATTACTTATATATGCCTGCATGGTGTTTATAGTAAATTTGTTTGTTGACAACGATAACGTTGGAGAGACAATTTGTGCGAAAATTCCTGTGGTTGTTGCTGTACGATCATTGCGTATATAATTTAGTTTGAAAAAGTTTGAACACCACCAACAAAACTTTTCGAAAGCGGTACCTGACAAATTCTGTTGTTTCCGCTTTCGGAAAGTTTTGTTGTTGTTCAAACTTTTTGAAACTAAATTATATTCGGTGAGTCCCCCGGAATACATAAATTTGCACTGGACAGGATGCGGTCAAGTTCACAAGACGAGAAAAATGTAAATACGATGGTTGTTGCTTCGACACATATCTCCTCTGGAAATATATTCCATGCAGTATGCTTGCACATTAAAATAGAACGAACGCCGACTTCACGGGAAAGAACGTACGAGTGTTGAAAACTGGGGTCTTCATAATCCCAGAACCTGAACCTGTCAAGTGCGACACTCAGATCAAGGAACAAGATTTGCAACGTATGATCGTACAGCAACATTAACAGGGATTTTCGCACAAATTGTCTCTCCAACGAGACATAAACACCAGGCATATATATTATAAGTAATCTGACTTACCGCAAACTCAGACAGACGCAAAACCGCACAGACGGCAAACACCACGAGGTGGGGCAGCTTACCATATTACCAGGTCATCAATTTACATTTACAACAGTCTACGGTGACAGCACAGCGCTGACATGAGTTATCGCCTGGTGGGCGCTGAGAACCGGGTTTGAGCCGATCGCCCGGAACCAAAGAACAAAAAAATAGTCCACGGATTCAAGCAATCCCTGGGCGAAGAAATGAATATGAAATACACTCAAATTCAGATTTCGTTTTATTTCTAGTTAACATGAAACGATTACGACTGTTTTTTCTTCATTTTCTGGTTAATACCCTGATATAAAACTCAAACACAGTGAAAATCACTGGCGGAGTGATACAGGTCAACCCAGGGTCATTGCATTATAGTGCACGTACACATTTACATATATTTCGTGAGTGGCAGCATAGTCTGGTCGCACCGCTACGCGGTGGCGATCCAGACAAAAATGGAGTCCAGTTTCTATCACTCTGATGGTATGGAGAGGGGCACCTCTCGAGAGCAACCAGGTTGGCCCGCCGCGTCGTAGGGAATGAGGATTAAATTCCGCTTTGCTGGTGTTCTGCGAAGACTGGAGAAGTCCACTCAGACGAAGTCGAAAAACGCTCTCTGGTAGAACACAGAAACCCATACATGTAGGTGACTGGCAAGTAAAAAGTGGTGTTTTTCAGGAACCACGCCAGCATGCTGCAGAAAGTTTGACACAGCGGAGGATGCACACAATGACGAATTAGGAAAGTAGGTAGCGGCACTTCCCATACACACTAAAACTGAATAGCTTTTGATGCGCGCATAGGCATGACATAACCACTCTGTGTAAGTAGCACATCTTCACACCCTATCGTGGCTGGGTTGTCCCATGGTGAATGCGGTTTAACCACTACGTGGTTAACTCTAATCAAAGATCGAAGAAACAACACAATTGCATATCTTCGAATTTGTTTAAATTTAGCCGCCGTCTTATATCAAGTAATATTTTGGGGGTTAATGGTGCATTCTGTCTCTGTGATGTCTCTTTAACCCTCTTAAGTTCCTGTAACACATGTTTGACTGGAATATTATCTTGCAAAGGGTTAATCGGTCCTCATAGTTCGTGTGTTACGCGAATCACATGCAAATATTGCTGTAATCTAGCGAATGCGCGCGTCTGGCTGAGATACGCGACATACCGAAACAATAATTGCGTCGATGCAGGTAAGGGGTTAATCTCAATAAGCGAACAAAATCGAAGGTAACACGTCCATTGTGAGCGATAAGCAACCCGCGTTGAACCTGCATACGAGTTAAATTGCAGCGAGTACACTCTGCTGACCAAATCACTAATTAGCCTTTCTGTAGATACCACTGAAAGTATAGAAAGTCGAAAGATCTATCAGAGATATGATTTGACGTCCAATAAGCGGAAGATGCTTTGAACGGGAGCCAACACAGGCGAACACATGAAGAGAAGCGTTGTATTTGGCCTTTCTGGTGGAGACGAGAAATTGCATCTGGCATATCGTTCTGGATATCAGGTAGGTCAATTTCTTCAATCGCAAAAATTACAGCACAATGACAAATAACTCAACTGTCTAGCGCTATAGTACACGCTATAGATCGTTTGTTTATATAGCTGTTGTAGTAGTATTGTCGGTGTATATCACAGTTTGGTGATGACGCTACGAGTCACATCATATTACAGCCGCCTCACGAACAATATCAAATTCCTTAATGTTGATACGGGCCATAGCTAGTTCTGGCCTGTCACTCTGTCATACACAATACATCCAGTCAGCCTGGCTCCGCCGGCCTGTGCGCTGCTGTATGTGTGAGTGAAGACAATAGGACGAGAATTCCAAATGAGTTTGGTGTTATTTCCTATCAACAAATAAATCTGCCCCCATTGAAGATCTGCTCGGATAGTGTTCAGTGAGCATTTATGCATAGGTTTGTCAAGGGAGGCAATCATGTTAAAAATACTCCGTATATGTGCTCAGCCCCACGGAATAAGAAAACCTGCCTAACTCAATTGCCTGCCAGTTTTTCGAGTTGCTTACGCGATGCCCATATACGGTCCAAAAACTGATGTGGCAAATCACTTAATGTTTTCATCTTGTTGTCGTCCAGGCTAACTAAACCCAACGCAGTATTAATCGTTAAGCCTAAGAAGATCAACCGGTGACCTGGATCAATAACTTAATTCCACGCGATCTGGAAGCCCAAGTATCGCAAAACTGACAGTAGGGTGTTATAGGCCTAAAGACACTCATCACGTGAATCGGCAGCGATCAAAATCGTCTTGATACACTGTAATGAAAAAAAAACTGTTTTAGCCATTATACGTCTAACAGCCTGGGTGATTCTATGGAAGGCCGATGGACTTTTCCTTGAACCGAAAGGCAAGTGCAAATCGACTAAGTACGTAGGCTCAGAATCACCTTCAAAAGTCCATTTAAGTCCCGTTAAGCGTTGAGTACGTTCATCTATGCCAACCCACCAATAAGCGGATTTCAAGTACACTTTTGTTAGATACCGGTTTGGCTGAATCATATCTAGGGTATCCTCAACCGTTTGGTGAGAAAAATGTTCTTTTGAGTCATAAGAGTTTACTCCCTTGTTTTCTGGTTGACTGGAACCTTATATTACCGTCTGGTTTCGTAATCGCACTAAGTGAACTCACAATATGTGGGTTTCCTTTCACAATAACATAAGCTTTGGCAGCTATTTCAGCGCGAATTTGGTTTTCTACGGCAGCACGAAATTTAGGTCTGGTAGCGGAGCTGTTGGTGTCCCTCTCGACCGGCATAGATGATAACCCAATGTGATTGTCAGTGAGAGAAAAACCATTTTCTATGCCAAACAAAATAAATTCCCCGTCAGCATCGTCCTGTAACATGGATTTCCATCTATAAATTTATTTAGACAATAGAGACGACTCGGTGGTGGGCTCCATGGCAACTAAGTTGAAAAGTCTTTTGGTGCCGTGGCATCACCTCTTTCCCTGGATGAATTTGCCCAGTGGAAAACATGAATGTGTCGAAGCGAAACGCAAAATGCAGACATACGGGTACCGGCAATTCCTCGTGGTACAGCCTGAAAAAGAATTCCGCTTCTGACAAATGATAACACCTGTTGATGGGTTGATCTTATTTTGGTTTCTGGACTTATTTTGTAACTGTCCACGCGCTACTTAATTTTGACCAAATTGGGGGCGAGTGTCACCTCTTATTCTGAGTAATAGCTGCATCGAGTAAGCATTGTCAACTCCCAGTTAAAACTCCACCTGGCTTTTCCGATACTCTGCGTCATAACGTAATACCGAGTGCCATTGGAATTGCTGGGGTAGCACAGAAATTTTGCTCTGGTATATCTGTTTGATTCGAAATAATCATTTCGCGCAATATCTTGAGGCTACCTTCATTATATTGTGCTACGGTGACTTTCTCCAGCGGAATTTTACCCTCCTTTAATTTATTGCCAGCATCTCCACTTTGATGGAATAATTAACAGTTTTTTTCTGCCTGCGAAAGTTTCGCCACAAATGAAATATAGTGCCGGATATCTTTCACAGTCTGTTTGGTTGGCGCATTGATACCCTCACGCAGGCGGGTCATTAAAACGAATCAAAAATCAAGTCCTTACCGGAGATTTCCTCCGTCTGTGGTAAACCTGCAACTGTTTATGGACAATAAAATATCATTTAAACACAATATAAATAAGCGGGACCCAAGTATAGACCCCTGTGGAACACCAATACTTACTCTTAAAGGGTCGGAGACTGCTTTTCAATAGAACACACTTTTGAACCTCGAACACAGACATGATGTAATTTATTGTAAATCAGAGTCAGTGAAGCCATAAATCTGCAATCTCTGCAAGTGAATGAGTTAATAGAATTTAACGTCGCTTTCAACAACATTTCAGTATATCGCGACGAACCAAATAAGCGTTCCTGCTACTTCAAAGGAGAAATCTTTGAAGCAGCATGGAACCAGCCACCATCCACACTATAAAACACCGAGGACAGCACACAAGACACAGACAGGACGCTTACATGGTGTAATAAAGACAAGTGATATTACAGTGCTAGACATCGCATTATCAAGTTCCTGTTGCTTCTCAGGAAAATGCATTGAGGGAACAGGAACCGTACCCACCCAACCAACTGCGCAATCTCTGAAATAGTAAACTGTGGTCAACAAGGTCAAAGGCCTATTTGAAGTCTATCATGACTAGATTGATTTCATCTTTCATTAAGTTTGGACATAGCAGTAAATTAGGAATGTTCGGGCGAAAACCAGACTGATTTTTTAAGGAGATCATGGGACGAGAGAAATAATTGCTGGTCCCCTCGAATAACGAACTGCGGTCTAACTTCATGAACGTATTGCATACCAGGGGAAAAACGACGGAAACGCAACTGTTCATTCACACCGTCATGGCCTTCATTTGTGTAATTTGCTATAAAGTCACATAGTGTAGAAAGTTTGATGGAGGTGGAATAATGGCTCCCTGCCAGGATTGGTAGGGTTAATTGTTCATTGTTCATTGTTTCGTTGTTCAGATTGTTCATTGTTTCGTTGTTCAGATTGTTCATTTCGTCACGCCTCGCATGGTGAATGAATGTGGTTCCTATTACATTCAATGACTTTTTGAATGTTGCGAAATCATGGCACCTCAGCGACTTTCTATCGAAATAAGGTTAAAATACATTTATTGCAAGCTGAAGGTTCATATTTGCACTGCAGCAAAAAGACAAAACTCATTAACACACAATTCCTCATATTATGGATTCATATGAATTGATTCTTGCATTGCATAATATGTAAAAGATAATGGCAGTCGTATAATTTCGAAGAATCTTTAATTCACGTACAAAAACAATATTTTTTCAGTACAAAATTTTCCACGCAATGCGATTGGTTACCATATAAATTTATTCTACTGACATCCCCAGGGATCAAGAAACGTTGATCTGCTTCAAAATGGCGGACGGTAGCCTCGAATTTACCCATACCTGGTACCGTTGTAAATGTGATTTGGTAGTCGATAATAACAGGATGTTTCCATCTTTCGTCTATAACTGTTCTATATGCAGTGTGAAGGGCAGAAAGCTTCAGTTCCGCACATCTTGTGTTGTTAATTTCCGAGTTCATGTATGACAACACAAGTTTTGCAACTTTGCCGATGATATCTGTTTCTGTAGACACGTGACTTAGTTTCCGACATGCGCACCAGTGGGGCGATATCGTCGCGTGCTCACAGGAGCGTTCAGGTGGAATTCTTTTGAAGAGGCTCAGTCCCCTGCTTGTCACAACAGCCGGTGTTTCCCAAGTAGAAATATCCATGTTTAAAATGTCTATTAGAGTTTCGTGGATGTCGAATGCTGTTGTCAGTACTCGCGAATTTAAGTTCAAATTTTCGGTTATATGATTAAACTTCCTCTTAAACCATTCTGGAAAATAGATGTACATCATGGGAAGTCTTTTCTCCATTTTCCCGATGTACGTGTCCCGGAAACCACCAAAACGAAAACCGTGATCAGCGAAGAAAAATAAAACAACGTTACTCAGATGACCTTGGTTTTTCAAAGCTTGAAAAAACTGTAGGTAAACTTCATCAGCCGTCCCGAGTTTGTTCATGTCATTATGACTCAGTCTAGATATGAAAGTTAATGCGAAATATGGATCATTCGATATCCTGATGAAGTCAGTGAGCCAATCGAGAACTATCTTTGTCTCCATTCGCCCGGTGAAGCAATCGTGATCGTTGTGCCAAAGCGATTGATCGGCTTCAATGGCTAAACTAAATGGTCGAAGGTAATAATCTGTGGGAGGACTTTTAAATCCAGCTTTGTGTTGGTTAAATGTCGCACCGTTCGGAACATCCTCGGCAAAAAGAGTTCTAAATCTTAAATCAGCGTATTTCTTCCAAATAAAACCATATTCATCGAAGTATTTTTTTCCATCATACGGCAATTCTGCTACGTATTTTCCGGACAGCATTGGAACGAGGTTGAGGAAGGTGTTGTCCGCCACTTTAGTATATCCTAACATGTCAATCGCACCTAACGTATCCAGTAAATACTTCCTGGTTTTTGGTAATTGTCGTATACCATTTAAACGTGATACAGAATCCACACCTAGCAAAATAACGCTTAGACGCTTCCCCTGGTAGGTAAAGGAGGAAATGTTTGCCTTGTTAGTCAACTCGAACCCAGTCTTATTCTTAGGGATAATAAATGCAAAGTAATTTCGATAAAAAGCCTCACCAGCGGAAAAGCATTCTACTTGGACAAATTCTGTATCTGCAGGTATTTGAATATCAGCACGAAACCTGAACACCATACGTATATCAATCTTTCGGTCACTGGTAAGGTCACTGGATGTTCTGCGTGAAATGGTTGAATACGCACAGTAGTCTAAATTGAGGTTCCAATGTGTTAGCGCTGTTTTGTCAATACGCAGCCAATTGCCCTGTTGGTAAACTACTGGTTTCTTGAAGTTTTCATCGCAGAACAAATGATTTCCTTTACTTACAAACTGTTTAATTGAATCATCCCATGGATTAAACTGTGGTATTTTGCAACCTGATGTGTAAACTACATATGGAGTGACAGGATCCACTTGAGGTTGTACCAGCGCGAAATAATCAATCAAGGAGATCACCGTGATAATCAAACAGCCAACAATCAGGCACACAGACGCAAATACACCCCGTTTCGATGGCTTCATCCTCAAACCAAAATGTCGCTCACCTGAATATAAAATAGATGAAAACTCATGTGAAACTTGGGCAAAGCATTTCCCCGAATATATGTGAAGAACATAACTTCATACGCCAGGAGCAAATATGACCCTTAATGGCGTGGGAAAATATCTGTTAAAAAATAGTTGACAAATATCAGATTTGAAATCTCACAAGTTAATTTTCACTGAGTTCTGGCCAACAATATTGGGGTAATAATTAATTGAAACTGAATCCAGGACAAACACAACAGCCCCATGGACAAGAAAACCCCACAGACAAAAGCCCTTGTGGTCCCATACCAATTATTAAAAAAAAATACAATTATTTATAATTTTATTACATTGTGTATATTTTTGGGGGATTTTGGAATTGTAGAAGTAGAAGGAAGAGAGCAAATTCATTTGTGAAATTGAGGCTGAGGCGTGAGGCTGATGGCGTGGCGTGACGATGACGTCACGGATGACGTCACATTCGACCACGTGACCTCCGGGTCACGTCAGGGTCAAAGGTCACATCCCGGTCACGTCACTTCCTGTGACGTCACTCCCGGTGACGTGACGACCCAGCAAGAGTTATCTGTCCCTACATAAGACCCTATTGACTTCCAATGTTAATCTACGGGGAATGCATGTATGGTATTGGGGTGGTCATTTTGTTTCTTGATTATTTTACTATGGGTTGTGGCACCTTGTTTTCTTTGTCTCGCGATGTTGAACACCATGTCGGGGTCAGGCGCTGACTTTCGCAGTGCAGGCAGGTCTGGGGTGGACATGTTAGGTCCTATCTGGCGCAGTGGACAATGTTAATCACAATGGGAACCCATTCATGGACATACCTTGACTTTTTTAAAAAGTGCTATTGACCCATGCGCAGTAGGAAGGCAGATCGAGGTGGACGTTTTGGGGTCTAGGTGGACCCATATGGCCCGATTGGGTTGTGTGAGGTATCAGTTTGAAGCATTCGTAGAGGAGCGTCCAACTGGATGGGTATGGGGTGGGCATACCGTCTATCTGCACATTCGTAGTAGAGAAAAGGTATTTGAATGGACGTACCAATAGACGAACCAATAGTGGGCGTACTGGGATGTGAGAGGTGTCATTGTCATCTCGTGATGGAGCGTCCGACTGGACTAACGTGTCGTCCGTTTTCAACATTCTGTACATGCGCAGACAGGGATTGGTGGGTAAGTGACATTGGGATAGACGTTTTGGGGTCGAGGTGTATGGAAGGCCGCAGGGGACAAAAATCGACATTTGGTGTAGACACACATTATTAGCCAATAGCAGAGCTGTTTGACATTATTATTATTATCTGTCTACATACAATTTAATTCGATATCATATCGAATTATTTTATATCCGTATACATATTATTTAGATACTGGATGAAATATTTCGATGCTGCATCAAAATAATTTGAATCCGCATTCGAATCATTTAGATACTGTATTGAATAAGTTTGTATCCGTACCCATATTATTTAGATATGCCATCTCAATATTTCAAGTGCGGTTGGCCACAGAGGACAAAAATGGCTATTTGATGCAGGTACATTTTAGTGAATCAGATAAAAGTTTTATATATAAATACAAGGTAATTTGATCCTATATCCTAATTATATCGTATTCATTTTGATCCTATATCGTGATTAACTCGATCCTATATCGAAATCATATATGTCATACATAATTCACAAAATGTTCTGTTTTCTGTAGAAATAGAGCAACTAATGACAACGTGCGCTACAGATTCCACGCGTGGCCGTATGTGACACCGAGCCATTTTTCAACACCCATTTTCGGCACGGAAAGAATGAAATATGTCTCATACAGACAGGAAGCAATTTCGATGTTAACGACTGTATGCGACTGATGAACACAGATACCCCTGCATATAGCCATTTCCAACCACGATGCGCGACACACTTTTTCATAAAAGTTGATTCTATTGGCTGTAGTACTTATAGGAGCGGCAGTGATTGATGATGTCTATAATTCCGACGATTTCATTGGTTCAATACGATGCTACATCGAAATATATTAGGATACCATATCTAAATAGTATGTATACTGATACAAAATGACTCGATACGGTATCTAAATCATCTGCAATGCATATACAAATTAATTTGATATAGTATTGAAATAATCGATGCAGTATCTAAACAATATGTATACGGATATAAAATAATTAGATATAATATCGAATTAAATTGTATGTGGATGCAAAATAATGAAAGTCAACACATAAAAAAGCTCTGTGATTGGCTAAGAATATCGATTTTTATCCTCTGTGCCCGACCACATTTTAAATATTGGGAAACTATATCTAAATAATATGTACTTTCTTACAAATTGATTCAATACAGTATCTAAATGATTTTGAATGGGGATACAAATTAATTTGATGTAGCATTGAAATATTCAAGGCAGTATCTAAAAAATATGTATATGGATATAAAATAATTCGATGTGATATCGACTTAAATCGTATGTCGATACAAAATAATGAATGTCAACACGTACAAAAGCTCTGTGATTGGCTAAGAGTATGTGTCTACACCAAATGTTGATTTTTGTCCTCTACGGCCAACCATAAAGATGGACTCATAGTGGTCGGATTGGGTTGGGGATGGTATCAGTTTGAAGCTGTCATGAGGTAACGTCCAACTGGACTGATGTGGAGTAAAAGTAGCGCAATGGTGCTCATGCGCAGGCAGGGAATGGTTGGGGAAAGGGTATTGGACGTTTTCGGTTTCGAAGTGGGCCCATATAAAAGAATTCGATATGATATCGAATTAAATTGTATGTAGAGTTAATAAAAAACCCCTTTTTCGAAACATATTAAAACATGAATTAGTATGTTGAAAATTAACTTATTTAGTAAGGTATTGCTTACACACACACACACAGATATATATATATATATATATATGATGCAGATATTAAACCTTTCGATGGGTTAAGGGACACTGATTTTATATAGAAATACCAAATGTATTGGAAAGATCCTAGCCCCCCGAACATGTGGCCATGTAAGGATATTGTAAAATAGTGGTCATGCATAAATAAATGCCCAGTGGCCTGTTCCAGGGAATGAATAATTCGCGATGAATGGGCTAATAATCAATATCAAACAGTTAATATGGCTATCCCATGAGTTATTAACAAGTTAGACACGTGATTTTTTGCTTGTTTACTAAATCGTAGGAAATAAACATGAATTGTAATAGTATATGCTCATTCAAGATATCGATTTCCTCCCACTCCCTGGTTCCAAAAAATCCGAATTTGTTTTATTATAAATTTCATCAAACGACATTAGTTTATCCATGGTAGGATTGAAACACAACCAAGAAGGCATTAAACTGCGTACTTTAAAATTATATGCGGGGCATTGCTGGAATTCCCCACAGAGGGGCAAATTACAGGCAAAGTTGATACAAAATACATGAATGGATGGGTGGTTGGGTGAGTGGGGGCAGCGGAGAGGTTACATGGCGGGGGGGGAGTGCACTCTCCATAGTCTGTATACTCCTTATGAAACATTGTTAGACAAACCATAACAAGGGATGATGGCGAGCGGGGGGGGGGGGGTAATACTTAATATAACAAGTCATCAAGTCGAGATTGGTGGAAGTTCAGGATATCAAATAAACTACAAGAATGGAAGCTGAGCTTAACGCAGCATACAAACTGTCAATCCTTTAGTTCCGTCATCACCACGCACCTGACTAAGCTCCGCCTACTGCAACGTAATGGCCTGTGATTAGCTTCCCATTTTCCTCGAGCGACCAGCACACTCATGATCCTGACATACTACCATACTACATGTACATGCTTAGTGACAGAACGAGTAGGCGGAGCTTAATTAGAGGCGTGGAGATGTATCGAAAGTTCAACTTAAATAAGTAGTTTTAAGAGTAAATATTTTGAATACAGAAATAAACTTGATAGAAACATCTGTAGAAGAAATTGAAATCCACGAGGTTAACTTTTGGTGTCATAGAAATGCATGACGATGTATGAAAATATATGTGACGCCTGGAAAGAGTCATTTGTGAGTAACGGTAATAACAGCGTTTTTTTTGTCACTTCCAAACCCGCATATTATACTTTTCTTGAATACATACTGCAATATCAGCCTCGAAAAAATTGGGATGGTCATCTGTATGAAAATGGAGATATGTTGATCATATAGAGGATTTATATAGAGGATTTTCTCTATTAACAATAATAAGACACTTCAAGCCAAAACTTATTAGCATACAAACATAAACCTTATAGATAGATTTGTAAGACGAAATTAAAGACAACCAGTATCATTTTTGGAGATATAAATATCTATAGAGCACTTATATTTTGATATTTTATATTTTTGCTTAGACTCGGATTTTGCTGATATGACAAGTGAAATCAATGATTATATTTAATTGCCAAAATCCATATATTTTCAAATTTTAAACCATGCATGTGTGGTTTGATTATGTATGTAATCAAAATAATAAGGTGATAAAAAAGAGAGAAAAAAAGAGGTAAAAACATTTTATTTCGAGAAATTCTGAACATTCACATGATGGATTCAAATGAAATATTATGTGATGTATATAGAAGAAAAACTTCGTTGTGAGACGTGAAGTTTACAAACTGAAATATCAGTCTGCGTTGGTCAATAGCATATTAATTGATTTATGGTAGATCAGAATAGGCTACTTGAACCATTTTGGTATTCTCGTGGCACCTCACACCAAAACTGATCTTGGTTCTTTCTAATGACCAAACTTATCCATATATTGTTTTAAAATGTACTTTTTATTGGAGGTGATATATTCTTGTTCCATGTAAAATCTTACAATCAGAAAGTATAGGCGATGTGGCCTTTACCCTAGAACAATCCAGCTCGCGGCTTCCTTCAAGAAGCCATACACTATATCAGTTTAATTCCGTACCAAAAACTGTCTTCAATACAGAAACAGTACCCAGGTTACAGTTTGTATAATTCTCACGCTCCAAAATGATGCAAAACTGCGTTGACAAGACGCTGAAAATTTATATATACATTTTTAGCTTTTCGTATAAATTATAGCGGGTATTTCGTTTTATATATCTCCAATAATCAAAATTTTGATATATATCTAAACTATGACACCCCATCCAAAATAATCTTTCGATTCAACATCATTGCATATATGGTGATATTGAAATCACTGGAGTGGTTTTGATTGGACCTGAAATCGATTGCCCATAATTTTCATGGTTGGATATGATCAGCGATACGGATTTGATATTTTTGGAACATCATGATGTCTTGCCGGCATCATTGAAAACTGTTGACCGCTTCTCTCTTGCAGGAAACAAGCCTAGGTTTATGTATACTATGATTGTCTTTTTGAATTTGGTGCTCATACTGTTATATGGAATATGGAATAGGTCTTTGGATTATGGACGCGGATATTCTTTAATGGACGACGGCTGATTTATGAATGACGGACCAAACGCTTGTAATGTCATATTTTAGATTATCTGAAACGAACGTGAACGCGAAAATGCCAAAACAATCAAAATATATACCTATTGCTCGTGTCAGTTTTGACTGTGATAATTTACAGTATATAACTTGGATATTTTCGTTGTAAGAAAATGCCGGTGTGCTGCGGAATTGATGAAATTTATGTTTTGCTTCAAAATTTTAACAACTAGAGATATATTCTCGGGTAAAGGTCACACCAGCTTTGTCTCTCTACAACTCTTGGTACAAGATATATTGTGAACCTCACATTGACTATACAGCTAGCATAATCTACAATGTATTACACAATATCACATGTATTGGAAATATAAAGAAGGAAAGTCTATAGTAAAACCATACTTCATTTCGCATACAGCCCACAGTAAAAGGTTAACATGAGCTAATTCCGAAATTAACAGTAGTTTCATCATTCGATAGATTTATTATTGCTCCCTTCTACCGTGACAATTAAGATTCTCCTCCGGCTGTGCATTATTTTTGCGTTTCACTATGGAAAAGATATTGTTCCAAATCTTGTGATTTATGCGAACCACACATGCGGAGTGAGTAAAGGGTACCTTCGCCTATATGCGTTCCAGTGAGATCGACGGTCCTGTTTTCCCTCCATACCTGACATCTCTTGTTCGATGGCAGCCGAAAACGTTTTTGATGAAGATTTTCTGACAACCGGGAAGATGCACACCTCAGGGACTCGAACACACGGGAATCAGCAATAACGAATATTACCAAACCATTGATACAGTTTGTTATTGGAATTGGCGTCAATCGAGTCTCAAGTCCACAACATTAAACGGTAAATATGCAGCACATATCGGTGTTTTCTTCACTGCCGTCAGCACAATCCAGTTTGCAGAGAAAACAGTCGATTTGGTCCAGTGAACAGGCTGGGTTACAAATTTCGTCCTTCTTTTCACAAAGTTATTCTTTTCAAAAGAATCAACAGTTCTGTTGTCATATTCAAATGCCGACTTGACAGTTTTACTAAGGTGATTAAAAACAAATCGTCAAAAACGACTTTCCGAAAAGCTGGGATATGGTACTTTGAACAAAGTCAGACTTCCTGCAGCTACTGAAACTGACATAACACAGTGACTGCTGTTACTCTGACGAGTGGAGGGGACCCAATCCATTTATGCATGAAATAAAAGCTCCCGATGGAATACCATTCGAGCAGCGCCTAAAAGGTTAAAGCCCGGCGCACACGAGAGCTATCAGCTGAGCTGACCGCCTCAATTGCCGGTCAGCTCAGGCGCTAGCTCTCGTGTGCGGGCAGTTTTTGGTGAGTTTTTGGCCTCGCGAGGCGGGGGGAAAAATATCAAACTTGTTTGATAATTTCGCCTCGCGAGGCCAAATCCTCAGCGTGTGCGGCGAACGCAAGCCAACAGCTCAGCAGTTTTACCGGACCGGCCAATGAATCGCATGTTATTTTCACTCGATTCATACGCTCGACTCTTCAAAATGGACTTGAAGAAGACGTTATGCGGGAACTGAAATCAATTTCTTGAAACTTTTGCTCACCGTGTGCGCTGAAACAAGAAGAGAGCTAGCCGCTGAAGTAGTATACAAAGAGTATTTACTGTCCCATTGACCTCAGAAATTTGCATATGACCTCTGTGACGTCACGCGCCAGCCAATCAGAAGCGAGTATTGTGTCACATGGGGTGTGGTGGTGGTGGGTGGTGGGTTTAAGATGGCGGCTGTGGTGGTGGTGGGTGGTGGGTTTAAGATGGCGGCTGTGGTGGTGGTGGGTGGTGGGTTTAAGATGGCGGCTGTGGTGGTGGTGGGTGGTGGGTTTAAGATGGCGGCTGTGGTGGTGGTGGGTGGTGGGTTTAAGATGGCGGCTGTGGTGGTGGTGGGTGGTGGGTTTAAGATGGCGGCTGTGGTGGTGGTGGGTGGTGGGTTTAAGATGGCGGCTGTGGTGGTGGTGGGTGGTGGGTTTAAGATGGCGGCTGTGGTGGTGGTGGGTGGTGGGTTTAAGATGGCGGCTGTGGTGGTGGTGGGTGGTGGGTTTAAGATGGCGGATTGTAGAAAAACGTATAAAAGGAGGCGATTTTTAGGGGAGGGGAGTATTCATTGCACTACCTACCTGACTCACGTGACCAGCCAGCCTGCCTGCCTGCCTGCTTACCTGCCTGCCTGCTTGCCTATCCGCTTGTATGACACGAAAGCATGAGACGTGGAGAAGATTTTCCCTGGGACCCAGCAGCACCTCCGGTTGAAGTCTTGCCTGAAGACGAGCGTGTCAGGGACATTTATCGACGTCACTGGGCTACCATACGCCATTGTTTTCACCGTGACCGTCGTCTATTGGACTTGTATAACTATCGACTGCAGGACCTCACGTATTTGTCTACCTATGCCGAGAACATTTTCACAGATCAGGTGACAGCGTTCAAATTGAATATGACATTCGGGTACATTTTACGGCACAAGGAGACGGACCAGCTGCGGTATTATTATCCCAGCAATAATACCTATGTGTTTGATCAGCCGTTCACGGTGACGGATGCGATTTCTCTGGAGCCACTCATCGACCAATTGACTACGTTGGATCCATTGGAATGGGCCCGGTTGCAACGCCCCAATACCCAATGGCTTGTGGAAATGGTGACCAACGTCACATTTTTCGTCACGAAAATGAGAGATCATCCTATCGGTGCTCCTGTACTACTACCCCCGTGGTTGCTTCATCGAAAAGGCCTGTATGCATTAACAGCAGGGAATCACGGGTCCTACAAAGACCGGAAATGTCTGTTTCGGTGTTTGGCCGTGCATGTGGACGAGTGTAACCCCAAGCGTTGTGACAGAGTGGCCAATGACTATTGGCAACAGTATTTACAGCAGCAAGACTTGGATAAGCGGCACTTCCGTGGAGTTCCGTTCAAGAATTTGGATGACGTGGAAACACTGTTCAACATCAATATCTTTGTATACCGATTACGATGCGAGGAGGATACATTTGTGGCTGAATTGGTTCGTCGTTCAACAGAACGGTATGCTGCTACAATGAAAGTCAATGTGTTCGACGACAATGGCGTGAGTCATTTTTCGCTGATCAACAATATGAGTCAGTACGCTCAGTCTTTCAGTTGTGCCCAATGCCATCGGGTGTTTCACCGTTCCACCAACTTACATCGCCACGAGAAAATCTGTGACAACAGTGTCAAGCGCGTATATCCGGGTGGTGTGTAT
Organism: Hanleya hanleyi; assembly: GCA_036873755.1. Classification (NCBI taxonomy): domain Eukaryota; kingdom Metazoa; phylum Mollusca; class Polyplacophora; order Lepidopleurida; family Hanleyidae; genus Hanleya; species Hanleya hanleyi. Next base: position 6,430 of record JAVTVY010045082.1, on the reverse strand, counting down.
CATAATGCGCCTACTATTTTCCAGGAACTGGCCGATGAGGGTGTGACCATACCGGATGTGGATCGTTATTTTCCCTACCGGGCGTGTTACGATTTTGAGGCCCTGTTGGAGCCCATGGACATGTTTTCAGCGAAAACGCAGTGGACGCAGCGCCATATTCCTCTGAGTGTCAGTATTTCCAGCAACGTACCTGGCTATGACGCTGCACCGGTATGTTTCGTGTCCACGGGGATTCCCATGAGTTGATCATCCGCATGATGGAGTATTTAGAGGAAGTCAGTGCGGCTAGTACAGAACTATTGGTGTCCAAGTTCCAGCACGTACTGGACCAGCTGGACGATCGGATTCCTATACCGGGTGTAGCGTTTAGTGACGATGAAGAGTCCGAGTCCGAGTCGGAGCCCGAGTCGCAGCCCGAGTCGCAGCCCCTGCAGTCGCAGGATGTGCCTTTACCGAAACCGTATGCGGAGAAATTGAAAGTGCGCTTCCTACAATATCTAGGCCAGTTACCGGTGCTAGGTTTCAACTCGGGACGCTATGATTTGAACATGGTGAAGGAATTTCTTTACCCCTACTTGGCCCAGTCGAATACCCTCAAGTCCGTGATCAAGAAGATCAATAATCATATGGCCCTCACTACCACATCACTGCATTTCCTGGATGTACGGAACTACTTAGCTCCTAATTGTAGCTATGATCAGTGGGTCAAGGCATATAACTGTGCACAAACCAAAGGCAGGTTCCCTTACACGTATATATCAACGCTCGACCGTTTGCAGGAAACACAGTTGCCACCCCGGGACGCCTTCTTTGATGATTTGAAGCAAGTGGAATGTCCGGAAGACACGTACCGGGAACTACAGCAGGTATGGAACGATCAACATATGCACACCTTGCGAGATTTCCTGATATGGTATAATAACCTAGATGTGGTTCCTTTCCTGGAAGCGGCCGAGAAAATGGTGCAACTCTTTCGTCGCCAAATGCACGTCGATATCTTCAAGGAGTGCTTGAGTTTACCGGGTCTGGCGCTTCGCCATCTTTTTCAAGAGTGTGCTACGTACTTCTCGCTGATACAGCAAAAAGATGCAGACATGCATGATTGTCTAAAGCAGAACATTGTCGGCGGACCGAGTCTTATTTTTCACCGTTATCACGAGAAGGACGTCACTACTCTCCCCAGTGGAAAACCCTGTGCTAAGATCATCGGATTCGATGCGAATGCCTTGTACCTGTGGTCGCTGGCCCAACCTATGCCCAGTGGCCATTATACACGTTGGTTGGCGGAAGATCGGCATTTTACACCGCAACGTACACCCTACAAGCATCTGGCTGATCAGTGGTTGGATTGGGAAGCCTATCGACGGGCAATTTATATACGACACCAAACCAACGCCACAGAGAAGCGCATAGGAGATCGTCGACTTCCCGTCGATGGGTTTGCCCTGGTGGGTAGCACACCCACCGTATTCCAATTTTACGGTTGCTATTGGCACGGCCACGGATGCCATTTCAGCGCTGGACGCTTCAACGAACGACGTGGAAAAACACCGGAAGAATTACCGGAAGAAGTGGTGGAGAACGGTGATTATGTGAAAGAGAGAGGATACCATCTGATTGAAATGTGGGAGTGTGAATTTCACACGATGTGCCAGGCCCTGCCCCATTTACGACGTTTCCTAAAAGAGCGCGAGTACCCCTTGAGTCGTCGGCGACTTCTGAGTCTGCCACAGATGTTCGACGCCATTCGTTCGGGGGACCTCTACGGCTTTGTCGAATGTGATTTGCATGTTCCCGACACTCTCAAGCCTCTCTTCGCCCAGTGCCCGCCCATCTTTAAGAACACGCTGGTGGGTCGGGCTGATATTGGGGACACCATGAGGACCTATGCGGAGCAACACGAGTGTTTGCCTCAACCTCGACGGATGTTGATTGGTAGTATGTGGGCCGAGAAAATCTTGCTGGGCACTCCCTTACTGCAGTGGTACATGAACCACGGTTTGGAAATTACCCAAATATACCAAGTGATACAGTACGTACCCGACGCTTGTTTTGCGGAGAATGCCGACATCGTGACGTCGGCCCGTCGTCAAGGTGATGAATACCCGAGTGAGGCCATCATCGGTGAATGTTGGAAGTTGACTGGCAATGGTTATTATGGAAAAACGGTTACGAACCAGGATAAGCACGTCAACGTGAACATTTGTACTACTACCCAAGCCCGCAAAAAAGTGAATTCTCCTCTGTTTCGGTCCGTGGAGGTTATCAATGACGACACCTATGAAGTCACTTCAGCCAAGAAGACTATCCGTTACAACCTACCCCTGCAGATTGGATGTATGGTATATCAGGTGGCCAAGCTGAGGATGCTGCAGTTTCTGTATGATTTCATGGGTGTGTATTTTAATCCATCAGACTGGCAACTCATGGAGATGGATACGGACTCGGCCTACATGGCCGTCTCTAATGCGGATTGGGAGTCCCTGGTGAAACCGGAGTTACGTACCCAGTATGAAGCGGAACGCGACCAGTGGCTACCTCGACGTGACCATTACCAGTACGATAAGCGTACGCCGGGCCTGTTCAAGCTGGAGTGGAGTGGGGATGCTATGATTGGTCTCTCCTCCAAGACGTATTACTGTTACGGAGGAGGAGACCAAAATAAGTTTAGCTGCAAAGGGGTGAGCCGGCGCGATCCCAACATCGACAAAGCCTTGTACTTGAACGTGCTGCAAAGCCAGGCCAGTGCGAGTGGTACTAACCGAGGATTTCGGGTGGTGGATCACCAGATGCGGACGTACATTCAGCAACGAGACGCCTTTACTTTCTTTTACCCGAAACGGAAAGTGTTGACCGATGGTGTGAGCACCACTTACTTGGACTTGTGAACAATGTCGAACTATAACTGTTGATACACAAATGTAAAAGTCAGGATGGCCGAGTGGTCTAAGGCGCCGGTATTAAGTGCTGGTCGGCATTGCCGTACGTAGGTTCGAATCCTACTCCTGACAGAACTTTTTTGTACCTTAATCTTACCACCACTACTATTCTATTTGTATCTATTCTATACCTTCTTGTGGACTTAAATAAAAAAAAAAAAAAGTCAAACCCCCATCATTTTTTGTGTTTTTTCATCAATTTTTATTCAACATCAATGAACGTCAGAACAACAACGTCATAACAATAACGTGATAATAAAAAAAAAACAAGTGGCCTGCGCGCAGTGCATTTTTAAGTTAACCAGAGAAATGGAGCATGCACATTAAAACGAGAGGCCGTCCAGTCATAGACCAGGACATCACGGTCTTCGGCTTGACAATAATCATCAAACATGTGTACGATGGTTGGCATAGAATGTCCTCTACTCCGGTGAGTGAGATAAAACACACAGTACTGGTCCGCACACACTACTCAAGGGTCCTTGTAATCTTTGAGTATTCCAACGCCACATTGTAGTAGAGACGTCCATGAATTTCACCAAATCGGCATGTAGGGGTGCAAGTCCGTAGGAATCAAAGTAGTCGCCTTGGCCTAGGGTGTCCACGTACACAGCTACCCAATGTTCACCGGGTTGACACCCCGGGTCTGTATTCAGGATGTAGGCTGCTGGGGTGGTGGAGTGGGTGGGAAACACATTGCGTGGAAACACACCTCGAAAGGGGATCTTCGGATCTCGCTGGAGTATACCCATCAGCTGTTCTGTATCCATGACTCTAGTTGGCGTAGTCACACAGCACGTTTCTTTGCTCATCCACGCTGATGACGTTATCAAACTCGGCGTAGCAAATCACGTTAATGGTCTGGGCTAGAGCGGTGGCGAAACGCAGTTCCAACCGTAGGTTTCCTTTCTTCAGCAAGGCCAGTTGATGATCGTGTTCCAAGGTGGGAGTGAGGTCAAAGGCGAACAATGTGTACCCACGGTAAAAGTCTCGTCGAGTGATGGTATTTCCTTCGTCCTGGTTGTTTTGTCCTGTGGCTGTAAACAGGTTCAGGTAGCTGCGCACATAGTTTTGGTTACCAAAATCCGGTTGTAAGGGGCGGGCTGGAATTTGATGGCCAGCCACGTGCAGTGCCAAAAAGTTCAGGTTGAAATGTTGAAAGGCGAACGGATTCTCATCCCATGCGCCATTGAAAGCGGTGTTGGTCACACACGCTATGGTAATACGTTTAGGGAGATCCCCTAAAAATAAATTTTCACGATTGGCCATCATCGTACCGCCTGGCACAGAGAACACCTTGGTCTGTACGCGTCGGATGGGGTACAGGGCTGGTTTTTTCGATAAGGCTTCCATGTGACTCACCAACACGCCCTGTTGCAAATCCACCGTACGCACAAACAGGGCTGCATCTTCTAGGATGATCTTGTAATTGGGGGCCGCTCCACCGACCATCAAGGCGAACGCAGGTGTGGAACGGATCAACTTGATCTTGATGGATACACCGTTCATCATGTAGCGGTCTTGCAGGAACAGATCGGCGTGGAGTCGTCCCATCATATCGACGGACTTGCTATCGGCTGTCAAGTTTTTGCGGTTGACCAACCCATTATTGGCAGCCAGCACGCTATTCACGGAGCCGGCTGTATCCTTGTAGTACAGCGCGGCTTGCAAGTGTGATTTTTTGGCATCTGCACCGTACGACAACAGCGTCTCCATGTAGGCTCGGTACGGGTACGTATTGGTGGACGTACTGATGAGTCTATCGCTCAGACTCATATCCACCTGTTGGAACAAGGAGTGCAGCCAAAGATTCACTGGGCCTACTACTGCATCGTTCGCTACGTTGCCCCCGGCTGCGTCCACTATTTTGGCTTTCACGTACAAGTAGGTGTGGGCTAAATCCAGGTAGGCTGTATCTTTGTTTTCAATGGTAAATTCCACGGGGCCCGTCCCCGTCAGGCTAGCCAGGGGTCGATGTTCTACCCAACGGCCTTCGGCTACACTGGTTTGGGTAGGTGGAATAGTCCACAAATCCAATTCACTGTTGGTAGACGGACACGATTCGGAGTGAATGAATGCCATTATGCGAAGATGTCTCTCCTACTACTCTTCTTCTTCTTCTTGTGGGTCTTAGCCCTCCGGGGTGTGCGTCGTCGGTGTGTTGGACGTCGAATGACTCTTCGCTGTGTCCGGGGTTGTCTTTTAAGGGCTTTGGCGATCAAGACGCTGCCGGCTTCTTTAGCCCGTCGTTTCAAGGCTTGTCGGGGTGGTGTGCCTCCCATCACATCACCAGCCACGCGCAGTCCACTGCGTACCGCTTGTTTACCTACCGCTTTCACACCCCGTGTCACCAAGGGTAAGAACGTTTTCACAATGCTGCCCAGTATGTTTCCCAATCCGTGACCTCGTAGCATGCGTGCACCGCTAAAGATGGGCAAGCCTCCCCCCGTTTGTTTCTTGTAGTAGTCGGCATAGCTGGGTGTATGACACTGGTAAGGCACGTACATTATACGAAGTGAGGAGAACGGGCTTGTCGGAAATGTAGTGTCAGCACCACTTTCCCCCGTTCGAATGCGACCGGGCGTCCCGTGTCATCTCTTATATCTACCGTGATCGTGTTGATATCGGTATGTCGTACGGGCAGGTAGAGTATATGGTTGAAACTCTGGTTGACTTGATCGCCATACGACTTGCTAATGGGCACCACCCGTAACAGAGGTGTGTTCACATCACCCACAATATGGTTGTCCACTGCGTCCGAGTAGACGTAGAGTGCGTACATGCCTACTTTCATATCCATCACTTCGTCACCGTTGTCGGTGGTGGGCCCGGGGTACACTCTGTAAGGCAGACCTAACATTTGCTGTAGTGTAGGACTGAGTGTCACAGCCACGTTAGGGCTCAGCAGGATACAGGCCTTGTCGTTGTGTGGGTTGACAGTCAAGATTATGTGATTCTTGAAAGGGTAGACTTGCAGGAGTTTTGATTTATTCGTGGCCTCCCGTAGAGACTTGTACTCCAACAAGGACAGCAGACCCTCTATGAACTTCTGGGGCGTATCGTATTGGCCTTCGGGGAGAATGAGTTTGGTGACTTTGCCTTCGTACGTCACTTCGTACCATACTTCTTGGTCTCGTACGTTGTACCACGAGTAAGGGTACTGAATATCTACCAGTCCACATTCCCACCGACCCGGTAAATGTAACGGTTGTAGTAATTGAGTGACATACTTGGCCAAGGTGTTGTCAGGAAACACATCGAGTGAACTATTACTGGGCAACGTCAGGTAAAACATGACGACTGAGTTGTTCTGGCTTCTGCACCGGGTTTTTATAGGGAGGTCACCCTCCCTTAGTAAGGTACCCCTTAGTAAGGTTCCCAGTAAGGTCCCCAGGTCTTGGGCTGCTGACCTCGGCGTCGTGACCGTCGCGGTGACTTAGCTCTGGGGGTTTGCAGGGGATGGCGTGGTAAAAGAGGTGACGAAGTAGGTG
>JAVTVY010045081.1:0-21919 GCA_036873755.1 Hanleya hanleyi | reverse complement strand
TTAGTTACTGATAAATGTATACACTCAATATTATGTAACACATGTTATAACTAGGATTTAATGCTATGAGTTTACTTTTGTAATAAGATTTTATGATAACAGTTCTATTAGTTCATAGCTCTTGAAAGTTGACATTTAATTAGTGTTGTTAGACCATTTCTGACCAGCTGGTGCAAAGACAGGAGCCAGGTGTCAATTATAGTCAGACTGTCATTTTAGTCTCAGATAATCCTTGTTGTTATTAGGTAAGAGTCCCTACTGTTAATTGAGATGTCATACTGAATGAACAGGATAGCTGGCAGACATGACAGGACGTTAGGATTACTTGAACAATTGTTGAAAGTGTGTTATGATTGTTAAGAATGTCTACCTGTGGATTTCACTAAAATTATAATGTATATAAATATGTATGCAGTAGGAAACCAAGTCAGTTCACTTTTAGAATTCATCTTGGCATGCGACTTTGCAGCGCCAAGGCAGTTCATAGATGTAAGTTATATAGGTAACACTTGTAAATGTAGATTGCTATATGTACTGACATATAATTTCTGTAATAACTGGAAGTGCTGTATAATTGTGTTAATTGGAATTAATATTACGTCAGAGTTACATAATTAGATTAGGGTAAATAAAGCTAGGTTATGTTATATTTAACATGGACTACGACTTGCTTATTAATGTGATAACCAGTGGGCCAACCTGGTTATAGATGATGGAGATACCCGGCCTGTAATCTTCTTAGATTGACAGACTTTCCCAGTACAACTGCTCTTAGCTCCCCAAACTAACAGATTTCATATCGGAATATATATGATGACATTGGAATATTCAACGAATGGTGAACACCCAAAGGAAAAACAACAGAAGAATGATTAGACGAAGATGAAATAATTCAGGCCGCCTTTGATGACTGACAGAACCAGCTAAAGAGCCGGAGTACCAAGAAAGAGTGACAAACACCAAGAGTAAGTATAATCGCCATATGATTTACTAACTAGCTTGTTTTATCTATCTTGTCTTGGAAATTCAAAACTGATTTAACCTTAAACAGTAAAATGGCCAGCTGGAAGTGCAACAAACACAACTGTCAAAAAGTAGGTAGAGCTTACAATAGCATACATTGTCAAGTGAGACCTAACATTTCTCTCACAACACCCTTGAGAAAAGCTCAGTGCATATCAAGGTTGGCAAGTTAAAAACACATGCTTTAGTCGACACAGGGGCAAGCATCTCTTGCATTTCACAAAGGTGTTTGCAGAAAGCCTACCCAAATGCAGTCGTTAATACATGTAATTTACGAGCCATTACAGGTGTTTGTGGTGAAGTTCATTCCGTCTTAGGCGTAGTGAATTTACCAATTCAATTTGAAGATCTTGAAGAGCTCAATGGAGAATTTTATGTATTTAAAACATTACACAAAGATGTAATTTTAGGAGAGGATTTCCTAAGGAAATATGATGCAAATATTGATTTTAAAAGGAACAAACTATTGCTTTGCAATGGTCAGTTTAACATTTCCATGGCGACTGAAACAAACAACAAAACATATGGACATAAGGAATCTGGGTGTGCTCAAACAACAGACATTATTCTGGTTAAACCAAAGCATGAAATAAATTTTCCTGTATATGTACCTGAAGCAGGTGATGGAAATTTGATCTTATTGGAGCCAATAGAGTCACTTTCAGCAAAATATAGCATTGCAGGTGCGCGCACTGTCGCAAAAGTTAAAAACAAAATGGCTATTTACAAAGTAATGAACCCATCCAACCTTCCTGTCTATATCGAGAAGCATGCAACAATTGCCACATTTCACGTAGTTACACCAGACTCTATTACAACAATGAAACAAGAGAATACGTCAAACAACTCCGCTGATGTAAATTTCATGGAAGGAGACACGAAAAGTGATGCTTACTACGCTAACCTAGCACGAGAACTAGGAATAACACTAGACGATTCCATACTTACACCGGAACAAAAGGATTCATTTTTAGCATTTCTTGGTCGTAACCGTGATGTTTTTGCCAAAGATATGAGTGAATTAGGCAAAGCTAGTGCTCATTATCACAGAATTTTCACTAAAACGGAAAAACCAATTTATTCACGTCCTTATCGACAAAGCCCCCAGACAAAACAGCGGTGTGATGAATTAGTGAAAGAAATGCTGGAAAATAACATAGTTGAACCATCACTATCTGAATGGTCATCCCCTGTAGTGCTTGTGAAAAAGAAAAATGGAAAATATAGATTTGCAGTAGACTATCGCAAGTTGAATGCGATCACAGAACCGATTTCTTTTCCCATCCCATTGTTATCAGATGCTATCGACTCTGTAGCACAGGCAAAGTCTAAAATATTTTCTGTTCTTGACCTGGCAAGTGGTTTTTGGCAAATTCCACTACATGAAGACACGAAAACAAAAACCGCGTTTACGACGGATCAGGGAAGGTTCCAATTCCGAGTTCTTCCTTTCGGAATGAGAAATTCGCCCGCGAGCTTCAGTCTCATGATGTCACAGGTCCTTGCCGGCCTTACTTATCTTCACACCCTATGCTATATAGATGATATTTTATGCCATTCAAACACATTAGATGAACACATGGTCCATCTTGGACAAATTTTCTCTCGCTTACGGGAAGCAAATCTTAAATTACAACCGCCAAAATGTGCATTTGCACAGCGGCAAGTTCCATATCTAGGACACGTGCTAAGTGATCAAGGTATTCATGTGGATGAAGCCAAAGTTCATGCTGTTAAATCATTTCCCAGACCAAAATCACAGAAAGAGGTTCGAAGTTTCCTAGGTTTATGCAATTACTATCGCAAATTTGTACAAAATTATGCTTCAATAGCATCCCCCATGAATCAACTTCTTCAGAAAGACGTTAAATTCAAATGGACCGATGACACTGAAAATTCATTCAAAGCACTCAAACAAGCACTTGTCACAGCCCCTATATTAGCATATCCAGATTTCCAAAAAGAATTCATTATTTCAACAGATGCGTCTGATAGTGCAATAGGATATGTTTTAGGACAAAAAGATGAAAAAGGCAATGAACATGCTATAGCCTTTGGCGGACGATCCCTGCGCGGTAGTGAAAAGACATGGCATATCTCAGAGAAAGAAGGTCTTGGATTAGTCGAATCAGTTCGTGCCTTTCGTCCATACATAGCAAATGCTCACTTTCGTGTTTTCACTGACCACATTGCCCTCACTTGGTTAAACAACATAAAAGCTAACAAAGGTAGACTAGGCAGGTGGGCTCTCGAGCTTCAAGAGTACAATTTCACAATTCAGTACAAGCCAGGAGCTACAAACGGAAATGCTGATGGTTTGTCTAGGAGAGAATATGAAGCAATTACAACTGAAAGTACAGAAGAAACCATTGTGAGTAGTATAGAAACCACATATTTATCCAATACAGAGAATCAGAATGAGCCAATTGAGGCAACTCTAACATATGTCCAAAAGATACAATTGTTGTGGCACAAGTCAATACTGAAATTGTAATTTCAAATCCATTTTTGGAGGGCACACAACGTGAGTGTCCTGACTTGGCCCCGATCTTTGCCTACAAAGAAAATGGTGATCTACCGGATGATCCAAAACAGAGTCGTCGCTTAGTTGCGGAAGCATATCATTATGTGATTGAGGACGGAATTCTGTATCATTTCTTTAATACAAAAAATAAAAAGGCTGCCGATTCTTATACCAAACAGATAGCTGTTCCTAGAGGTAATCGCAAAGATATACTCCAAGCCTATCCTGATTCAGTGCTAGGAGGTTGCCATCAAGGTCAAGAAAGAATGTATGCTGCTATAAGATCCAAATATCACTGGGATCAAATGTACACAGATGTGTGTACCTATGTACGTACATGCACGACATGTCAACAGATCAAAACAAATGTTCATGATAAGCCTGTACCACTTAAACCCTTGCCATATGAACGTGCTTTCTCGCGGCTTCATATTGACATACTCGGCCCACTCCCAAAAACTCCGGATGGTTCCAAATATCTACTCCTTGTAGTGGATTCTTACAGCAAATGGCCAGAATGTTTTCCTATGAAAACCCAGGAGGCCACTGAAGTTGCATCCATTTTATACAGAGAGATTCTTACACGTTATGGGTCACCAGACAAATTAGTCAGCGATCGCGGTGCTCAGTTCATGTCCAAACTCATAGCAGCCATGACAGAACTATTCAACATCAAACATGCTAAAACTAGTTCATATCATCCTGCAACCAATGCTACATGTGAAAGAATGAATCGCGTCATCGAGCAGGGTCTAAGAGCCTACATCAAGGAAGACCAAACTGATTGGCCAGATCATATACCAGGTATTATGATGGCATACCGCATGACCCCAGCCACTCAATCAACTGGCTTATCTCCTTATCAAATGCTGTTTGGTAGACAGATGAGAACACCAATAGATACCACTCTAATTCCAAAAGAAACACTGTCAAAGGATCATAGAACATACTTGTCAAAAATTCTAGACAATCTGGCTGAGTATAGGAAAATTGCAGATGAAAATTTGAAAAAAGCCCAAACAAAATACAAAACTTATTATGATAGAAGAACAAAGGAACCAACATTCGAACCAGCACAAAAGGTATGGTTATATTGTACGAAAAGGACTGTGGGCCGATCTCCCAAACTAACAAAAAAGTGGGAAGGACCATACTATGTTGTATTGGTTGGACAAAACTACACATACAAATTACGCAAATGTAGTGACGATAAAGAAGTGAAATCAATGATTCGTGCAAACCGTCTCAAAAAGTTTCATGACCCAGCAGACAGGCCAAACTATGAGCCTGAAAATTTACCACAAACAAATGATGAACTCAATCCAGAAGAAATAGAGTCAGAAAATGATGAAAACGAGACAAATACCAATGACAAACGGAACAATGTAACAAAAGAAACAAAAGACCATCATGTCCCAAAAACAAAAGTAGCACTTAAAAACAATGAACAGGCAAAAACAAGAGTAACACCCAAAACCATTCAACATCCTAAAGGTACCGGTACAATGCCAAGCTCAAGTACAAATCAAGATCCCAACTCGGGAACAACACCAAACAAATTCCTACCAAGTGAAATTGACAAAATCCTAGCATCAAAACGTTACAATGGACGAATGTGCTACAGGATTAAATGGGTAGATAAGAATAGAGGCTCCACCTGGGAGCATGATACAAGTCTCCCAGATGAGCTGCGTCGACAATATCATGCTGACAAAACATTGTCTGGTAAGAAGAGGCGTAAACCTTTAGCCCAGAACAAATTCTTTACAAAATAATCTCAGGGAAATGTAGCTTTTATTAACATGAAAAATAATGACAAGCAGAGCAAACAGCCGGATGGCAGGGTTGTTATTATTCACTTCATTGAAGAAATTGAGTACAGGATAGACAAGTACTATGTCAAAGCACGATACTGGCGATCATCTCAAACGGTCAGAGAAACAGGCTGGTTTCCCCTAAACCAAGTTCCATGGTTGGCAATGGAGCACTTCATGAAGGAAATTTGGGATAAAACAGGTTACCATATCACAGGTCACGGCCCTTCATGGGATTTTCCTTACCTATTTCATATAAAACTAGGTCCCAAAAACAAAATGTTTTTCAAAAATGTGATTGCAAAGAAGGCCATCTGGTACAATGAACAGAATGTAAATTCTAATAGTGTAGCAAACTTTGATCAAGATTTGAGCCATCATAACACTACTCTGCGATGGGAGAAATCTGTATACCCCTAATTATCATGTAAGATATGAAAGCCTTGGGACTAGCCTGGGACTTGTCATCCCTGATTAGTTGTAAGGTGGTTTCGACATATGGCTTGACAAACCATATTCGAGTACCAAAAGGAATGTGTAAATAATTAGTTACTACTTAGAAGTTGTTGCATGTCTTGATGTAGTTTATTATAATTCACACTAACATTACTAACTTATATTATGTTGTGAAAGCTCCAAGGATCTTGGGAATGCAGGGTTTGCACTTTATACTCTCATGTATGTATGTATATGGATACATGAATACTACCTACATGTATGTTTATTCTTTCCTAGAAAATAATTGTTTAATAACACTAAAAAATTATGTGAGTCATTCATCTTAATAAAGTATAGTTTCTCTGTTGTGCTCTTTCACTGAGGCACCGGTTGAAAATCAAGTGCTAGGGTCAGACTTGTCTGCAGCAAGTCTTCCCATCAAACTTTTTCAGCCTGGGTTTCAAGTGAAACACAACATTACATTTTTCATTTTTGATTTTCAGGAATTAATTATCCAACATCATTTCTTTCTCAATTTCATTCATTTATGTTCTTTACAATAGATCACTGTGTCAGAATAAGTATTACTGACTTGACTAGAACCTATATCTCTCTTTACATGGTGATCAGTGTCCTTGTTGTGCATTTGGAATGTTGTATCTAAACAGGAATATATATGTACATAGTCCTCAATATAACCCATGTATGTAAGTATGTAAATGATGTAATGATACATGTAACAAAATTATAAAAAAGAAGAAAAAAAATGAAGATTGACTAAATAATCACTCTTGAATAATAATGAATATCTTTGTGCCAACTCTTTCTATACAAATATATCTTAAACATTGCTAACTCTCTGCATTTCACATCTGAGTGTTTCAGCTGTATGGTGTCCACAGACAGAAGTGACCCAAGAAAGCCAAGAGCAAAAGCTCCCCATATTCCAGACAAGTATCAGCAACCTCACCCACAGTTCAACATTGCACAGGAATCTTCAACTTCAATCAACATCACACAAGAACTTCTAAAAACTCCACCAAACATCGATTAAAATGACTACCACAGACAATTTATTACAGTTTCGGGACGAAACTTATTCGGGGACGGAGGGAACTATAACAGAGCCATAAGACATGTACATGTAAAATAACTATAATAGAGCCATAAGACATGTACATGTAAAATGAACATGTACCTCAATTATATTCCATTATTATTTAATGTTTGTTTATTGTGAATTTGTATTATAAGTATGGAGTTATTAGTTACTGATAAATGTATACACTCAATATTATGTAACACATGTTATAACTAGGATTTAATGCTATGAGTTAACTTTTGTAATAAGATTTTATGATAACAGTTCTATTAGTTCATAGCTCTTGAAAGTTGACATTTAATTAGTGTTGTTAGACCATTTCTGACCAGCTGGTGCAAAGACAGGAGCCAGGTGTCAATTATAGTCAGACTGTCATTTTAGTCTCAGATAATCCTTGTTGTTATTAGGTAAGAGTCCCTACTGTTAATTGAGATGTCATACTGAATGAACAGGATAGCTGGCAGACATGACAGGACGTTAGGATTACTTGAACAATTGTTGAAAGTGTGTTATGATTGTTAAGAATGTCTACCTGTGGATTTCACTAAAATTATAATGTATATAAATATGTATGCAGTAGGAAACCAAGTCAGTTCACTTTTAGAATTCATCTTGGCATGCGACTTTGCAGCGCCAAGGCAGTTCATAGATGTAAGTTATATAGGTAACACTTGTAAATGTAGATTGCTATATGTACTGACATATAATTTCTGTAATAACTGGAAGTGCTGTATAATTGTGTTAATTGGAATTAATATTACGTCAGAGTTACATAATTAGATTAGGGTAAATAAAGCTAGGTTATGTTATATTTAACATGGACTACGACTTGCTTATTAATGTGATAACCAGTGGGCCAACCTGGTTATAATACTATCAATCATTGACTTAGCACCAGTCCTTAGTTAGCATTATAGTTAGCAAAAACACGCATCACAATATGCAACGGTCCATTACCAGTATTCATTACCCGCGACAGCATATAACACCACACATTATAGTTTACTTCAAAACTATAATTAGCATACATGTAAATGATATGCGGAATGCACAATACCTGCTCTGCATAGACAATATAACATTATAGTCTATTTATAGGCTATAACTAGCATTATGTAAACAATATGCTGGACGAATATTCTATGGCTTACAAAGGTACAAACAGTGTTAAAAGTGCAATTGGAATACAACGTTGAGCAATAACATACTTGCAACTCTTCGGCAATTCCACCGGTCTACATGTACATGCATGTACAAACCCCAAACAATGGACCTGGTGGCTCACCCATCTGAAATCAAGGCACATGACTGCATGTAACACATACAGAATATACATAGAATCTACTGTAAAACCTACACAAAACATATAAACTATACTGACTAGGCTACACGCAAACATCGTACATGTATAACATTCACAATAATAATACTACAATAGCATTACATAACTTTGGCACACACTTGTTACGAATACTTAAGGTACTTTACATAATACATAAGGATACTGCCAATAATCAAAGAACATTATCTGTATCATACAGGTGTCTCACCTCTTATCCTGGCCCAACCCCTGGAAATCAGGCTGACTGGGAATCAACTCGCTATACCATGTACATTGGTATGTTTCTCTTCATGTATCTCCACATGGTTTGTGTTATCTCAGACTGGCAACTAATACAAAAATAAACACACAGTCTAGACCTCCAGTGTCATAAGAACACCAACATGCAGTACTTGATACAATTAAATCAACTGCATTCACTAATAACCATTTCTAAATAAATCAGGACTGTCTCACACAATGTGCTATATCCCATATATATACTTGAATGGCAACATGGGCTATACCATACATACTCAATGTAAACACATGCTACTACTTATAAAGTTGGCACAATTAAAGTTACAAGTTACCATGATTTTGCCAATAATAACAAGTTATATATCTTATAATTCTACCAAGTACAACTTAAACATCATATAATTCTAATGAAACAATTCCAGCTCACTTACTGTATTAATTCTGATCTTTAGAGCCAAAACAGTGTTTGATGAAAAGATGCTGTGGTAGCCACGTGGCCACGACAGTCTCTCACATTACAGGACATTAACATACATCCCGGATACAGCCCTGCATTCCTGAACTGACCCATTTTCTAGGCTAAAGCTGACTAAAATAACTATCTGGGACACACAGTGACCTACTTGTAACGGTTACCCGTGTGTGTATAGAACAGATTGAATCAGGACCGTGTACTCCCGCTGGAATGTGGAGAGGACGACCTTGACCCGTGTCGTCAACATCGAGCAGGACAGATTTCGGAAATGCATTCCCCTGTATTTCTCGTTTACCAGACCGAGTTGGAAGCTGATATTTCACGATTACGTCGGTTATGAATTATGGTTTGTTCTTCCATAGCCAGATTTCTTCAGCGAGGTCTATATAAACGGTTCGGGAAAGTGTGGTTTAAGTGACAGTAAAGAGGGCGCTGATGTCGTCGACTGTGATTGGCCATGAGTCACGAAGTAGCGGGAGCCCTATATAAGCTTGAGCTGACGTAGAGATCGAGGAGAGACCAGAAAGCAAGTGCTAGAGGAAGCACGTCTCCAGGTCAGCCTGTAACTTACTGATTTTCGGCATAACTTACGGTTGAGCGTAAAAGGCAGTTGTTTTGGCCTGGGAATCTAAAAGATTATAAATCCTGTAGCTAGCGTAACCTGTGAAAACACGCCAATCCAATGAGAATTTGCGGCTCGCATTTTCGGTGTGGAAACGTGTTTGTGGTCATACTATAATTTAGGGAACACGTTTACCGGCGTGTTATATGTACATGTAGTTGGGGAATTCTATAACACTGTAACGAGACATGCGTTTGCCTGTAGCACATTTAGGCAACTTGCATGTTCTAACTTCAGTATAAAATAGGGCTTTAGTGTCTATACCAGTAGGTTGATAATTTCGACAATATTGCTGTGCTATCTCGCTGCACTGAGACTTAAGCCACAATATTTGTTGATCTTCTTGACCGTGTAGCGGTGTATGACTATAGTCAAGAGATTCCCTCCCTCCCCAGAAGTATACAACTGCACTAAATACAGGGATATATCAACCAAGTTTCCCCCTGCCATAATCCTACATCGTATCGTGAAGCCTGTTATTCATCGCTGGAGGCCGGGCCACGCTTTACGGGACGGAAACGGTCGCGGTATTACAGCCGGCGGGCGAGACAAGACATAGGCGGGCGAGGCATTTTCATCGGTAAACATCGATAAACTGGGCCGGGCGCTTGGAAGCAGTGAAGGCCGCAAACAGTTACACAGACGGCGTATAGCTGGCCATGGACAAGTTACAGATTCAACTGGAATGACATGTCTTTATCACACATACGAGCGGATAAAGACGCACAGATCATAAACAGTACAGTACCAGTCCAGCCAGACCGATCACCATTCTACCGTCGAGAAAGATACAGCACACAGCACACAAGAAAGATACAGCACACAGCACACAAGAAAGATACAGCACACAGATCACACAAACAGATACAGCTTACAGATTCAACTGGAAGGAGACGTGTATTTGTCACACGTAAATAAAGAAACACAGACCACAGGTCCCACGGGGAGAACATGCGTATTTATCACGCATAAAGGCACGGTGCAGGTGGGCTCACTTTTACCGATGTAAAAGCGGTAACAAGATATACAGATTCCTGTAGGACACGTGTATTTATCACACGTTACAGAGGGCGAGCTTCCTTTTACCGATGTAAAAGTGGTAACAAAGTTTACAGACTGTATGGTCAAGCCCAGGGCACAGATTACAACGATGTTTCATCGATACCAGATGAAATAGTAACAGCACATGATATACCCGAGTAATTGTCCTGACGGTCCATGAGAGTTGAGTGGGGCGTGATACTTACCTGAGAGATCGTCGTGTAGTCACAGGCGTGTCTATAGACGGGTCGCAGCAGCCGTAAGGGTTGAGACGCCGGGCTATACTTACCTGTGCAGGAAGCAGACTGGTGAGCTGACAAGTTACGGTCAAGCTCCGACGACTGGGGGGTGAAGTACACGCCGAGTTGCCACGTCTCTGGAGAGAGCGTTATATCCTTAACGTTCCAACGACTGGGTGCTATATCTGGAGAGAGCGTCACTGCCGTGACGTTCCAACGCCTGAGGGTATCTGTATATTGGAGAGAACGTTGCCGCCGTAACGTTCCAACGGGCCTTGACGTTTCAAAGACGGGGTGCCATTCCTGGAGAGAGCGTTATATCCTTAACGTTCCAACGACTGGGTGCCATTCCTGGAGAGGGCGTTATATCCATAACGTTCCAACGACGGAAGAGAAGGGCCAGCAGCCAGGCCGCCCTTACCCCCAGAAGAGAAGGGCCAGCAGCCAGGCCGCCCTTATCGCGCATTAAAGCACTATATTAACTATAAAGTTATATGCATACACTCTCATATATATATTATTACCATATAACATCAAGCTTAAACTGCACACATTCTCTTCTATTATCCACATATACACCAGGGATACGGTAACTCTATATGCACACACCAAGTGTATGTATCCGTGAACCTTACATGCACACCCCAAGTGTATGTATCCGTTAACTTGTGTGCACACATCCTCTTACATCACGTGTATATATCCATCAAGATTATTTGCAACCACTCTCCTAGTGTCTGTACATATATGTAAATACCATAATGTTACATCTCCTTAGACATTCTGTCTAAGCCACGCGGTTCTACGCTCTTGTTTGTAACCGCGTACACTATTTGTGCAGAATATACCATAATAGACCTTTACATTCGAGTCAGTCATCCTTGTAGGGTTGTGATCATCTCTTCGAGCCCCGGATCTCTACTAGTGAAGGGGTTAACGACGGTGACGGCCAGAATGCCAGTGGGCAATCCCGGTTATTGATTCGTTTTCTTCTAAACACTACGACTGGTCCTGCTCGTACACGTTACACGGTTGAAAACTGGTGGCAGCGGTGGGATCTGGCCTGATCTACAACAGAAGAGAACAACCGACTACTAGAGATGACCGACAACGACGGAGCCCGGGAGGCACAGGCAGCCGTGGGCCGGCCGCAGGGGCCAGCGGAGGACGCGCTCGAGGAAGTGGCCGAGGGTGAGGCAGCCCCCACACACGCGAAAGACGTCACCGAAGTGGCCGAGGGTGAGGCAGCCCCCACACACGCGACGACGACCCGCGTTCAGCGAGCGGTCAGGCCTCGCAGATTGCAAGACTACGTGCTGACGTCCCAGCCGTGCACCGTAAGAGGGCAGAAGCCGGACCCCTCCAACTGAGCGTGCAGCCCGGTGGACCTAATGTCGTGGGGCGCCTCAGCTAGCCGCCCAGGTAATTATGTGAAGGAAATCTGTGGACCTGATGTCGTGGTGGCCCGGCCAGACCGCCGGAGGGTGGCCACCTAGTGATTTCGCCGGCCCTGATGGCCCGTGATTGGCGAACAGTTTTGTTTAAATCGATTCGAACTGTACAACTGGACCCGTACGGCCATGACGGGGACGTCATGATTTGAAAGTCGGGGGCAGTGTAACGGTTACCCGTGTGTGTATAGAACAGATTGAATCAGGACCGTGTACTCCCGCTGGAATGTGGAGAGGACGACCTTGACCCGTGTCGTCAACATCGAGCAGGACAGATTTCGGAAATGCATTCCCCTGTATTTCTCGTTTACCAGACCGAGTTGGAAGCTGATATTTCACGATTACGTCGGTTATGAATTATGGTTTGTTCTTCCATAGCCAGATTTCTTCAGCGAGGTCTATATAAACGGTTCGGGAAAGTGTGGTTTAAGTGACAGTAAAGAGGGCGCTGATGTCGTCGACTGTGATTGGCCATGAGTCACGAAGTAGCGGGAGCCCTATATAAGCTTGAGCTGACGTAGAGATCGAGGAGAGACCAGAAAGCAAGTGCTAGAGGAAGCACGTCTCCAGGTCAGCCTGTAACTTACTGATTTTCGGCATAACTTACGGTTGAGCGTAAAAGGCAGTTGTTTTGGCCTGGGAATCTAAAAGATTATAAATCCTGTAGCTAGCGTAACCTGTGAAAACACGCCAATCCAATGAGAATTTGCGGCTCGCATTTTCGGTGTGGAAACGTGTTTGTGGTCATACTATAATTTAGGGAACACGTTTACCGGCGTGTTATATGTACATGTAGTTGGGGAATTCTATAACACTGTAACGAGACATGCGTTTGCCTGTAGCACATTTAGGCAACTTGCATGTTCTAACTTCAGTATAAAATAGGGCTTTAGTGTCTATACCAGTAGGTTGATAATTTCGACAATATTGCTGTGCTATCTCGCTGCACTGAGACTTAAGCCACAATATTTGTTGATCTTCTTGACCGTGTAGCGGTGTATGACTATAGTCAAGAGATTCCCTCCCTCCCCAGAAGTATACAACTGCACTAAATACAGGGATATATCAACCAAGTTTCCCCCTGCCATAATCCTACATCGTATCGTGAAGCCTGTTATTCATCGCTGGAGGCCGGGCCACGCTTTACGGGACGGAAACGGTCGCGGTATTACAGCCGGCGGGCGAGACAAGACATAGGCGGGCGAGGCATTTTCATCGGTAAACATCGATAAACTGGGCCGGGCGCTTGGAAGCAGTGAAGGCCGCAAACAGTTACACAGACGGCGTATAGCTGGCCATGGACAAGTTACAGATTCAACTGGAATGACATGTCTTTATCACACATACGAGCGGATAAAGACGCACAGATCATAAACAGTACAGTACCAGTCCAGCCAGACCGATCACCATTCTACCGTCGAGAAAGATACAGCACACAGCACACAAGAAAGATACAGCACACAGCACACAAGAAAGATACAGCACACAGATCACACAAACAGATACAGCTTACAGATTCGACTGGAAGGAGACGTGTATTTGTCACACGTTAAATAAAGAAGCACAGACCACAGGTCCCACGGGGAGAACATGCGTATTTATCACGCATAAAGGCACGGTGCAGGTGGGCTCACTTTTACCGATGTAAAAGCGGTAACAAGATATACAGATTCCTGTAGGACACGTGTATTTATCACACGTTACAGAGGGCGAGCTTCCTTTTACCGATGTAAAAGTGGTAACAAAGTTTACAGACTGTATGGTCAAGCCCAGGGCACAGATTACAACGATGTTTCATCGATACCAGATGAAATAGTAACAGCACATGATATACCCGAGTAATTGTCCTGACGGTCCATGAGAGTTGAGTGGGGCGTGATACTTACCTGAGAGATCGTCGTGTAGTCACAGGCGTGTCTATAGACGGGTCGCAGCAGCCGTAAGGGTTGAGACGCCGGGCTATACTTACCTGTGCAGGAAGCAGACTGGTGAGCTGACAAGTTACGGTCAAGCTCCGACGACTGGGGGGTGAAGTACACGCCGAGTTGCCACGTCTCTGGAGAGAGCGTTATATCCTTAACGTTCCAACGACTGGGTGCTATATCTGGAGAGAGCGTCACTGCCGTGACGTTCCAACGCCTGAGGGTATCTGTATATTGGAGAGAACGTTGCCGCCGTAACGTTCCAACGGGCCTTGACGTTTCAAAGACGGGGTGCCATTCCTGGAGAGAGCGTTATATCCTTAACGTTCCAACGACTGGGTGCCATTCCTGGAGAGGGCGTTATATCCATAACGTTCCAACGACGGAAGAGAAGGGCCAGCAGCCAGGCCGCCCTTACCCCCAGAAGAGAAGGGCCAGCAGCCAGGCCGCCCTTATCGCGCATTAAAGCACTATATTAACTATAAAGTTATATGCATACACTCTCATATATATATTATTACCATATAACATCAAGCTTAAACTGCACACATTCTCTTCTATTATCCACATATACACCAGGGATACGGTAACTCTATATGCACACACCAAGTGTATGTATCCGTGAACCTTACATGCACACCCCAAGTGTATGTATCCGTTAACTTGTGTGCACACATCCTCTTACATCACGTGTATATATCCATCAAGATTATTTGCAACCACTCTCCTAGTGTCTGTACATATATGTAAATACCATAATGTTACATCTCCTTAGACATTCTGTCTAAGCCACGCGGTTCTACGCTCTTGTTTGTAACCGCGTACACTATTTGTGCAGAATATACCATAATAGACCTTTACATTCGAGTCAGTCATCCTTGTAGGGTTGTGATCATCTCTTCGAGCCCCGGATCTCTACTAGTGAAGGGGTTAACG
Organism: Hanleya hanleyi; assembly: GCA_036873755.1. Lineage (NCBI taxonomy): Eukaryota > Metazoa > Mollusca > Polyplacophora > Lepidopleurida > Hanleyidae > Hanleya > Hanleya hanleyi. The sequence continues at coordinate 6,750 of JAVTVY010045081.1, read as the reverse complement.
ACGGTGACGGCCCGAATGCCAGTGGGCAATCCCGGTTATTGATTCGTTTTCTTCTAAACACTACGACTGGTCCTGCTCGTACACGTTACATACTCTAAAAATAACAAACATACAGTGTAAGCTGTATTAACAGAACAGCAGTGCCAGCAATACCTAAACCCTAGTTTTTGGAATGGGGAAAGTGACCATCAAATAATGACCGGTCACAGATACAAACAGGAAAAAAGGGAAAAGTATACACAACTTTACACATGGATGAAAAAGATACCACCTGTATAATTCATTTGGTGGCGGGCATATTTAACAATGCAGTACGCTCCAAAAAACACTTGTGAATGTATTCACCAATGAGTTTGACAGTATCACGATCTTCACAAGAAAGGAGCCATACAAACTTGTTCTGTTCTGTAAGATTTGTGAAATTACAGTTTAGCAAGTTCACAGATGCAAAAAATTCACAGCGCAAAGAGTTATATGCTGGACACTCCATCATAAAGTGTAATTCATCCTCTACTCGGTCTGAACTACAGATTAAACATGTTCTTTGAGCAGGGGGTACCTTAGGTCTAACGTGTCTACCCTTTTCAATTTGCAGTTGATGGCAGCTAGTACGTAATTTACATAATTCAGAGCGATAATCTTTATGGAGAATGGCCAGATATGGTTCGAAGTCAAATTTAATTTTAAATAATCTATAAGTGCGAAGTTTATTCCAAGACTCTGCCTGTGGGATTGAACGATGATCATCAGATAACTGTTGTTTCCACCAGTTGGTAAATGAAGAGCGTAAACACGTCAATACAGTAGACAGTATTCTATGAATAGACATGTGACATACTTGGGGGTATATATAATCCAACTTCAAGAAAGTGAAAATACTTTTAACATGGGATACCCAAGACGATTCACCAAGGGAATCTAAATGAACTGACACGTCAAATGCATACTTAACTAATGAGTTATCCTGTAAGTAGTGGGTAACGAGCAACTAAAGGCTCATTTCACCCGGATGTAACTATGACGTCACAACTGGTTGGTTTTGTAACGAGTCTTTTGATTGGTTGAATTGTAAGTGTGAGGTTGAATTTGATTGGTTGAGGTGTCGTCCCTGTTGTAAAGCAAGATGGTGGGTGTCGGCCCTGTTGTAAAGCAAGATGGCGGCTTGGTTCGGTGATGTTCGGTACTGTTCGGTGTGGTTCGGAGATGTTCGTGTGTGTTCGGGTGTGTTCGGGTGTGTTCGGGCATGGTGGAAAGCAAGATGTCGGTTGTCGGTGCTGTTGTAAAGCAAGATGGTGGTTGTCGTCCCTGTTGTAAAGGAAAATGGTGGTTGTGGGCCCTGTTGTAAAGCAAGATGTCGGAGTGGGTTCGTGAATGTTCGGGAATGGGGTGAAAAACATATAAAAGTAGGTGATTTTTTAGTGAATGGGTTATAATCATTGGACTACTTTGGGAAGTTTTTTCACCACTGACCTGATTTGCCTGCCTGCCTGCCTGCCTGCTTGTCCAGCCAGCTTGCCTGATCCGTTCCAGCTCCTGCCTGACCCGTTCCTGCCTCACCTGTAACCATCCAGCTAGTCATCAGTCAGTCATCAGCCAGCCAGCCAGTCATTCTGCTTGCCTACTTTGTATGAGTTGTGGATCCTGCGTGTACTTTTTTCCATTTTACCAGTGCAAATTCACCAGACTTTTACACGGTAGCAGTTCTTCACCAGCCTGAGCCCATAGTCAAGATGAATTCAGCCGACAAAGTCATCCTTCAAAAGAACCGTGTTCGCCTGGTTGATGAGATGCGGCATGCGGGGGCAATATGTGATGTGCTTATGGTTGATAAAATACTGCTGAAACAGGGTGTGGAAGATATCATGGCGGAGAACACTCCTTCACGACAAAACGAAGCTCTGCTCAATGCTCTAGTGCGTCGTGGTCCCTATGCATTTCTAGCGTTCGTGCATGCACTGAAGAAGACGGAAAATGTAGAATTGGCTGATCTACTTGAAATTCCCGTTGTAGTAGAAGAGGGTATCTTAGTTATGGATACTACCGAACAGCGTACAGCTACCAAACGTACGGACATGCACCCAGAGTGTGGTGTACCAGCCAAACGCGGTGCACGTGCCAAGCGAGGGTCCCGACAAATCCCTTTAGAAACACCTGAACCCGTTCTCCAGCCAGTGCCTGAGGCCATGGATGAGCAAAATGAAGAAGAGCCAGGAGAACAAGAAAAAGAAGAAGACCCCATGGTGCAACTTCCTATGTCTGTGCAGTCCATTAATAACATTATCCAGCAGGCCTATGAGTCGGCCCACACGGATATATGGCAGCTTTCAGCTAATTTGACTGTCAGTGTGAAAGACGCACAAGTACATTTTAATGTACCGGCCTATATGGACAGACCCGCTAGGCGTATTGCCTTGTCTTCGCTGTGCTGGCAAAGACTGGAGACCGTTTATTATGCCGTGGATGCGGTGATTGGCGAACAGGCGGGTAACGAAGTGAAATTTTCTCTAGGTGAAGACATCTATGTGAGTGTTGGTTATTTCAACGACGACCTGCTGCTGCATATCCGTAAATGGAAAATGACGGCCGATACACAACAGCTTGCTCCTTGTCCTCAGGGTGTCACTTTGAAAATACCGGTGTGGCGCAAGTTGCAGAGTGTGACAGCTGCAATTCGTCAAGCTTTGGATTACCAGGTGTCTCACACTATTTATCTGAAGTACATTGACACAGTTATGGCTCTGGTCAGGCCTCGCGTTCGACAACTGCGTCTGGAAGCCTGTGCAGGGTGTTTCAACAACAGTCCCATAATAATGCATACGTGTATGGACATTAGTGTACCCTCATACGCGCTCATCACTGAAGCATTACAGGTTGTCACCGAGGAGCAAATTGCCGTGGCATTGGAAGCTGCCTGCCCTCCTACCATACCACGTGAAGAGATTACTACCTACATCTATGTACACCAGGGACGGAAAAACGATGATGAGTTCAAGCAAGTCTTGTTGCGTAACTGGACAGTAGTACCGTTCCCTAATACGCGCTGATCATTGTGGTGAAAAACGGAACTATTGAACCTTTTCATGAAAAACATTTCACACATTGACCTTATTCCTACACGTTAATTGAAGTGCCATTGATAGCGTATTATTATAAAATTCAACACTTTTTCACTGTGGTGAAGACGAACTATTGAACATTTTCATGAAACCATTTTCACACATTTTACTCTATTCCTACACGTTCATTGAAGCGCCATTGATAGCGTATAATTATATTAAAATTCAATACTTCCAGTTTCACTGTTGTAAATACGTTCATTCTATTGTGTTAGTGTTGTTGTTGTATAAATATTGAACATTTTTTCAAGTTGAAAAACATTCAGATAAACATGTTTGTTTCATTCTATTGTGTTAAATAAAAAAAATTTCAAAAAAAATTTAAAAAAATGCGTGTTAGTGTTCATTTAGTGGGGGAGCTGATGTTATATTTTTTTGTGCTGAGTTAGAAGTTTCTCTTTCGAAGGAATGGGGTGGCCCTGAAAAGGGCCGTTGGAAAGTGTTACTACACTTGTTTTTTTAGGAGCGGTAGATTTTCTTCACTCCGGCCACCTGCCTCCTGCAGACGGGACACTTTATTTTAAAATGCTGTTCGTCGGTTTCATTGCAGTGGCACTCATCCCCTGTACACGTTAGTGTCACCCAGCATTCTTTGCATACGCATAAATGTCCGCACGGAAATAGGGCGTACTCTGTTTCCTCGTCTGTACACACACTGCAGTTGGCTTTACTTAGTTCTTTATGCAGGTCTTTTTGTAGTTGAACCTTGACTCTGTCCATTTGCTTCATGTCTTCTCTCATTTCGTCCATCTGTTCGTTTTGGCTGGCCACCTGGTCGTGTAGGCGCAGCATCTCTTCGTTCATGCGGGTTACCTCGGCGCAAGAGTATTGTTGTTGTTGTTGTTGTTGTTGTTGTTGTTCAGGTGGTGCTGTTGTAGCTGGCATCTCTGTTTCCGGTGTTGTTATAATTGGCGTTTGGGTAGCCGTTGTATTTTCTGGTGGTTTGTGACAGTTTCTGTTACAGTTTAACCACTGTATGGTGGGCAGTTCTTCTTCGTCCGTGTCATCATTATTATCTTCATCCATAGCCGCCGTCACCTCTTGGTCTTGTTGTGCACTTTGGCGTCTCAACGTATCGGCAATATGACGTTGATGCACTCGCTGTAGGCTTGTAATAATCGTGACACCGCCATCCTCTTCATGTGTAATGACCTCCCTATGGTCTCTAGGATCCTCGAATACTAGTCTTCTTGTAGTCATGATGTATTATTGTGCATGAATGGTAATAACATTGATCGCGCTATATATATACATGATATAGATGTCTAGGCACTCATGTTGTAAATCAACACGGTGGGTGTCGGCCCTGTTGTAAACTAACATGGCGCCGTGATTCGGAGATGTTCGGGGCAATGCAGTGTTATGATAAATGATTGTGTCTATTAATAGCATCACAGTTACACCGCATCGCTGATTGGTGGGTGTACCAAAATGTTTACGCCAACGTCCGCGCGACCACCCTTCCTGGGTTAATTTACAATCCTGAGATTTTGCACGCGCAACCACCCTTCCTGGGTTAATTTTTTTGTCTTACGCGTCTAAAATGGATGAAATCATTAAAATAGTGGCTTAGTCTACTGCTAATTTTCTTAATTTTTAAATGCTACATCCCTGAGTTGCCCCCGTTCAATTTGAAATAATTTTTATACTGACCTGGCATTTATTGCAAAATCACACGGGGTTTAAAATTGTCAAAGAAACACAAAATTTCTTGCAGCGTGCAGGTTTGGAGCCACCATTTCGCTGACGTCCGTGCGCTGTACGGTATAAATAGCAGTGTTTTTTTATCTTGTTCATTCACAATTACATGATGTCTGAAATAATGGATATTGATGCAGTGATAAAAGAGTTGCTGAGTGATAGTGACCTATCACTCTCACCGATGCAGAACACAAAATGGCTGGATGATATATTACAGCCCCCAGATGAACAACACTCACGGGTACCACAGCATGATGTCACTGCGCTGGAAAGTACACAACACCCACCGATAGAGGACCAATGGCTAGATGATATATTACAGCCCACCCTATTTACAGATCAACAAGAAGAACCGGTACTACAGCATGATGATGATGTCACCTCCCTGGAAAGTCCACGGTTTCAACAAATGCTCCAACATGTGTTCCAACACTATGATCAAGAAGAAGATAGCCAAGTTCAACTGCTACCCGTCCCCGATCAGTTGGTACATCCGGAAGAAAAAAAAGCAGGACAAGAAGAAAAAGAAGAAGGCGTGGGAGGACAGGGAACGAAAATACAGCCAGAAGAGAAGGAGGGGGAGGGGAAGGAGAAAAGCGTAGGAAGAAAAAGAAAAAGGAGTGAACAACAAAAACAAGAAATTGAACACCTGCATGACTACGCTACTACCATAAAAAGAAGACTGGCACCACCCGTAAAATGGACACCAGCCCGGTTTTTACGCTGTGTACAATGCGCTACACGTTTTGCAAAATATGCAATATTTCCCTGCGGCCACCAAGCCCTGTGTCTACGCTGTATGGACGCCACACAGACCCACCCAAAAGACGACCCTATGTTCAATGATACACCCCTAGAGTGTATTTTTGTCACCATGGATTGTCCCGTGTGTACCCGGCGGCGGATAAATTTCTCCCCAATGATGTAAACCCTTACATCTCCAAAGGCCCTTTTCAGGGCCAACCATTCCTCCGAAAGAGGGACTTCTAACTCAGCACAAAAAATAAAAAAACACCCAACTCCTGCACATGCACACACCTAAAGGTAACAATAGGTAAAAAAATAACACATGAATTTTTTTCCATGTTAAAAAATCCATTCCTATGTTTATACCATTAGAATTGCCCCTAAAAAGAGTGGCGTGCACTGTATTTAATGCACATGTATGCCAGAATCCCTTGATTTGACACGAAAATTCACACTAACCAACTCCCATGTTAAATGATTGTGTCTATTAATAGCATCAAAGTGACATCGCATCGCTGATTGGTGGGTGTACCAAAATGTTTACACCGACGTCCGCGCGACCACCCTTCCTGGGTTAATTTACAATCCTGAGATTTTGCAGATTGGTAATAATACTATATCAGAATATAGAGGCGAGTATCTGTTCCTATGTTAAATCATTGCACGTATTGAAATAACATTGAGGTTGGCCCTCAAAAGATTAGGTTGGCCCTGAAACGAGTGTTCACCAGAATCCCCTTGATTTGGTACATTCTCACACTAGCCAATTTCCAGGTTAAATGAGTGCGTGGAGAGTACCAAAATGTTTACGCCGACGTCCGCGTGACCACCCTTCCTGGGTTAATTTACAATCCTGAGATTTTGCAGATTGGTAATAATACTATATATATAGAATATAGAGGCGAGTACCCGTTCCTATGTTAAATCATTGCATGTATTGAAATAACATTGGAGGTTTGTCCCTGAAAAGGGCCGCGTGCACTGTATTTAATGCACATGTATGCCAGAATCCCATTGATTTGACACGAAAATTCACACTAGCAAATCCCATGTTAAATTATTGCGTCTATTAATAGAGTCGATAGTCGATGTGGAGAGTACCTAAAATGTTTACGCCGACGTCCGCGCGCCACCACTCTTCCTGGGTTAATTTTTACAATCCGTTCACTGTGTCTATGTTTCAAGT